>CAJHQP010001458.1:0-114518 GCA_905132765.1 Moricandia arvensis | reverse complement strand
TAATTCAACGGAAATTGGCAGTGCGAATTTCGGTTTCCACAATAGCTTGATCGGGTTAAGGCCAATCCGGATGGTTCAGTGGTAAGACGGTTGGATATGGATCTGCGAACTGAACTTGATGATCTGGTTAAACAACTGGTCAAGTATGATTAAGGGGATTTCAGGTTGAACTTAGAAAGAATCCGAACAGAAGTTGCATATATAGAAACCACTCACTAAGTCGTCGATAGATCACTAAGTTTTGATCCAAGAATAAGACAAGAAGAAGGTCGGCCCAACAAAGATCAAAAGTTGTAAGAAAGGCAGCCATCTAACCAAACATGTCCTAAGACGAATATCATTCTTCAACAGGCTGAAGCACCTAAGGTAAATTCGACAATAACACATTCTGGTCATAAGACTCTAGGATCAGATATAGTTCACTTTTTCCAGAATGTTTAGATCAATGCAGGTTGCAAAGGAGAAAGCTTCAAAGAAATCCCCCGTATAATGTTTTGTTACTTGGAGAATCATCCCCAATGATGGTCAAAAACGAGGCTAACAGAAATGTGAAGGACCATCAACTCCAGAAGAGATGAAATGACCAAGTCCAGAATAGAGGCGTGATCCTATCGTATCTACTTAAAGAAAAGCCACCTGATTAACAATCACTTCCCAAACCAAAACAATACTGAGGTAAGACTTAAGAATCTCAAAAGAGAATGAAACTTAAATTTCTCTATCTTGGTGCAGGCTATACAGTTTCAAGTTTGAACCTTGTCAAGGGGGAGGATATGTTGTGGTCATGAAATCCATGGTTCAACTAGAGTTTCACCAAACCTTCCAAACCAACCATTTAGGAGGTATCAACAATAGATGTTCAGTCCAAGGCAAATATCCTAACAACCAAAAGGTATTTAGGAATGAAACCAAATTTAATAGAAACCTAACCCATCAAGAAATCACTGAGGCTTGGAATTATCATAAAATCTTCACGGTCTAAGAAGTTATGGATTTTTCAAATAAGAGGTTTTCCAGCCTATCCAATTGCGAGTATCAGTCTTTAGAAGTGGATTTCAGCCCAACCATGAAGCGGAATTCTCCAGAATTAATAATGGGCTTCAAGAGAAATCACTATATTTCTAAAAAGCCCTAAATTAGAAAAATTTCTCATGGAAATACCAAGATCCAATCAATTTCCCAAAAACGGCCAAACCGACATCAATTTGAAAACTTTTCCAACCAATTCAATTTGGTCAAATCCAAACCTTTCTATGGAAGCCAGGAGACATTCTAAGCCAGTCAGAAGACACACAAGACTTCCTTAGCTACACCAGCACCCAGAGGTTAGGCGGATTCTCATTTACATCAACTTGCCATATTTGGATGCGTTCACGCCATTTGCTTGTATGGAAAGTCTTCATCACTTTATGAGAAATGGGAAATGGCCTTATTCTCCATCAATGAGCCTAAGGAGCATATCAGTAATACTTAAAAACCATGGATACATCCAGAAGATATCAGATACAAGATAATCACAAGTTTTTTGAAAAAGGCATAAATCCAGCTAACGGCTAGTTTTCATGGAGCTATCAAAGTCTTTGCTTCCAAGCATTTTATTTCGAATTTATTAGTTTCCTTATGTCATTTATGACTGTTAGACAGTCCCAGTAGCGAACCTATAAAGCTCAATTTGTTTCTTTATTGTAAACCACCTTTGAAGTTTATGAATGAATATGCAATGTTTCTAGTTTCTCAAAACTATTGTTCTAAATCTTTACAGTGTTGGATAGAAGTTTCGGAAATGCTGGATGGTTCTCTTTATTCCCTAGATCACATATGGAATATCTGGATATGTGGGCCTCAGATCATCATCCCATCAGAGTATGTTTCTCTCTAGAGAGAGATGATCCCAAGAGAAACCGATTTTTCTTTGATAAATGCCTTATTTATAAGTCTGGTTTCGAGGAACTTGTGCGTCAAAGTTGGGGTGATGATCTTTGAGCTCTACTATGGACCGCATTGCTCGGTGTAGGAAAAATATCCTTAAATGGAAGAAAATGCGGATATGAACTCACGGAACAGAATCATTCGACTATCAGAGGCTTTAGAGAAAGAGGTTTCCAAGGTTTGTCCATCGTATGATCGCATGAAAAAAAGCTAAAACATGACCTTGCTATGGAGATCAAAGAAGAAGAACAATACTGGAAACAAAAGTGTCGAGAAGAATGGTTAAAATCAGGGGATCACAATACAAAGTATTTCCACAATTGTGTTAAGGGCAAGAGGCTACAAAATAGAATCCTTATGCTGCTAGACAAAGGAGGTCAAGAACAATTCTCTGAAGGTTCTAAAGGCAACTTAGCGGTTGAATACTTCATAGACCTTTTTAGTAGCTCAAATCCCTTTGATTTGGATACTCTATTCTTGGGGCTCAAAACCAGAGTGTCCTCTGAGATGAATGTAAAGCTAACAGCCCCTGTCTCGTCTGAGGAAATTAGAAAAGCGGCTTTCAGCGTCAAGGGGAGTAGTGCACCCGGAGAAGATGGACTCACCGGAGTTTTTTATCAAAAATATTGGCATGTAGTAGGGCCAAAGTTGACGGAAGAAATCTTACACTTCTTTCACACTGTTGTAATACCTCAGGGTTGGAACCATACGCAGCTCAGTCTCCTTCCAAAAATCGTGTAACCAACGAGGATGCAGGACATGAGACCCATCAGTTTATGCTCAGTCCAATATAAAATCATCTCTAAGGTGTTATGCAACCGGCTCAAAGTCATTCTTCCTCCATCATCTCTGATACTCAGGGTGCTTTCGTGTTGGGGCGACTGATATCAGATAACATCCTTATCGCTCATGAGATGGTCCATGGCTTGCGTACAAATACAAAGGTCTCAGAAGAATGTATGGCTATAAAAACAGACATGTCGAAAGCGTATGACCGTGTTGAGTGGAACTTTCTGGAAGCCTTAATGGAAAGGATGGGCTTTGAGAGAGTTTGGATCAGATGGATCATGGCATGTGTATCTTCGGTGTCATTTTCGGTCTTATTGAATGGGAACTCTCACGGCTTCATTAAACCGGAACGGGGTATACACCAAGGCGATCCACTCTCACCGTTCCTCTTTATTCTCTCTGCGGAGGCGCTGGTTTCTTGTTTGAATGCATCTGAGGAAGTCGGTAGTTTACATGGTATTAAACTCTCTGCTACTTGCCCGTCGGTCCATCACTTGTTGTTTGATGACGATAGTCTACTTCTCTGCCATGCCAATGTGGAGGAGGCTGGAGAATTAATGGAATGCTTGAAATTTTATGGGGAAGCTTCTGGTCAAGTTATAAATAGGCAAAAATCTTCGATAATATTTGGTTCAAAGGTTCCAAATGGGAGGAAAGTGGAGATAAAGTTGGCTTTGGGTATCGATACTGAGGGAGGAGAAGGCTCGTATCTAGAGTTGCCTGAATGCTTTAGTGGATAAAAATAAAACTACTGAGTTTCATCAGAGAAAAACTTCAAGGGAGGCTTAAAGGGTGGTTTGCGAAGTCCTTATCTCAAGGAGGGAATGGAAATTCTCTTGAAATCAGTATGTTTGGCTCTCCCTATCTATGCGATGTCTTGTTTCAAGCTCCCTGAAGATGTCTGTGCGACGTTAACGAGTGCTATGATAGAATTTTGGTGGAGCTCTGGGAACAACAAGAGGAAAATATCATGGGTGTCTTGGTCAAAACTCTGCAAAGACAAAGAACTCGGTGGATTAGGGTTTCGGGACATTGAAAAGTTCAACCAAGCCTTGCTTGCGAAACAAGCATGGAGGATCTGGACTTACCCGGACTCTCTCTTGGCTAAGATACTCCGTCAACGCTACTTTTCTCGCTCTTCTATCATGGAATGTGGCATGGGCACACGTCCATCGTATGCGTGGCGTAGCATTATGTTTGGTCGGGATCTACTTCGTCAAGGGTTACTACAGAAGATTGGTAATGGCGAGAGTTCCAAGGTGTGGTTGGATAATTGGATCATGGATAAAGTACCACGTCCTCCTTCTTACCGTCAAGACGCTATCGTTGATCTTACACTTTTGGTTAAGACTTGTTGGACCCTCGTACAAAGGGTTGGAACCTCCAAAAGGTAAGGGAAGTGATAGCAGAAGAAGATGTCCAGCTGGTATTGAACACGAAGGTGAACTGGAGGCTAGAGGATGAAAGGTCAGGGGCTTCTCAAAGAATGAAGTTTACAATTCAAAGAGTGGCTATAAGCTTGCAGAATCACTACAAAGTCTACTATCACCAACATCTCAGACTCTTCCGCCAATGGAGAAAAAATTATGGCAAGACCTTTGGAAAACAAAAACTACCCCCAAGATCAAACATTTTATGTGGAGAGCTCTGTCTGGAGCTTTGGCGGTGAAGCAAGGCCTGAGATCACGTGGAATCCCAGTAGACTCTACTTGTACTCGATGTGGTTGGCACCAGGAAACCATCTGTCATACTCTGTTTCTGTGTGAGGTTGCAAAGGAGACTTGGGCCCGTGCACAGTGTCCTATGCCCCGTTAGGTTTCTCCCCTAACTCGGAGTGGCTTAATATGTACCATTTTATGTCCTTGAACAAAAAACTGCAACCCACCAACCCGACTTGCCTCGCATTTCCATGGATACTCCGACACATATGGAAAGCACGTAATGCCTTTTGCTATGAGCATATCCGATACGATGCAGCCTCCATTCTGGTGAAAGCAACAGATGAAAATGCTACCTGGCTTAACCTCCAACTCCAGGACTCAGAGAAGATTTATGAGGTCTCAGAGAATTCTAGAACACTTCACTGGAAGAAACCTCCCCCTGGGTTCATCAAGTGTAATGTAGGATCTTCTTAGGTAGACTCACAAAGTAATTGTGGTGCAGCGTGGATTGCTATAGATGCTTCTAGTCTTCCCCCCTTTATTCGGGAATAGTGAGTTGGGCGGAGCATTCTTCACAACAAGTTTCACTCCAAGCAACTGGCGATTGGGTTGGGAAGCAGAGCCTGTAAAGTTGTCTGGAACGTGACTGTGTGCGAGATCAAGGTCCTTGTGAAGCGCTTCAGGATCTTCATGTTTTTAAAAAAAGATAGGTGTTAGGGTTTGAGTGTATATGGGTAGGGTTTTGATGAGTATAATTGGTATGACTGGACCAAATACATCACGTCTCAAATAGGAATGTGAACTCAAACGATAACGTTAATTAGTTGAAGACGACTTACGCCGAACCTTAAGAACTTAAGAGAAGTGGGTGTCCGAGCAACACTATCGCTATGGCCCACTGCCTCCGGTTATTTAACGTGCCCTAAAACTTCTTCTTTCCAAAACATTCTCGCGGCCTTAAATAAAATTCGCGCGTACACGGCTATATTCTAGTGCGGCGAAGTTAATTTCCTGGTGCCGGTTCCATGAG
This sequence comes from Moricandia arvensis, assembly GCA_905132765.1. NCBI lineage: Eukaryota > Viridiplantae > Streptophyta > Magnoliopsida > Brassicales > Brassicaceae > Moricandia > Moricandia arvensis. Next base: position 109,109 of record CAJHQP010001458.1, on the reverse strand, counting down.
CACCGTACTATCACCTGTCAGGAAGCCCAAAACTGAGCTACTTTGCCTACAACTAATTGAGCAGTCAGTGACACTTAAGATGTAGTTGCAGGTAGAAAGTATCTTCAACATTTTTATCAGACCACCCAACATTTTCCAAACCCCCCTCAATTATTTGCACCAGTCCCTCCCGCACAATTAGCTGCGGGATGTTAATAAAAGCCTTTTCGAGCCCCTAAAATATGTAACGAAACCTGTTTTCCTGCCGTCCTTGCATCATAGAACCAGAAGATATGTAGGAAGGTGGGATCAATCACCTGATCATTCTCCCGGAGTATATAGCGTTGTAGGACACTAAATGACTGGCTATCAGGTTAGTCGGCGTAAGCGTCTCATGCCGATGTTCAAGGAAGCTAGTTAATCGCTGGTCACCCTATAAGGAGTTTATGCTATCAGCACAACAATAGTCTAAATTTGAGTCTGCGCGCGTATAACTTTATTGAATCTCGTGAATAGAACAACGCGACGCGGATATGACCTCTTTTGGAATGTAAAAGTGCCTGACCACAAACACCATTCTAATCTGTATCGCTGGCCCAGTGATAAGGCATTTCTCAATATGCATGTTGAACCCCCCAAAACTTCGAATTGTTGGATCAGTCACCGAGAGAATACCGGCACACTCTCACCACCTATTGAGCTACCCTTTCTCTTTCAGGCAAGGTCGTGCAACCCTAGGAACATCTATAAGTTATGGTGCCCTTTGAGTGACTCTATCCTTATACTCCTGCCGGTGCTCTGTTTTTTTCAGAGGCCCCCCCTATTCCATTCCACCTTGTGAGTACCATCACAGAAGTCTGATGGTGTTTACAACTTATCTCGGGTCCATAGAATTATGTGAGAGATCACAGTATCTCACCAGTGGTCTCCGTCCCGTCATCATACGGTTTGTACTAGGTTGTCTTATCTATATGAATGGGCAACTCCTCTTTGACCAAAAGGCAATAAAAACAAAGTTACAGTTGTGTGTTATGCTTCCGGAATTCTCCAAAACCTTCTTCATAGGCTTTCGTGCGCCTCCATAATCTTTTTTCCATCTACCCAATCGATCTTTAAAGTGAATACACATCTAGGCAAAACCGGGTTTTCATCTTTCATTTATCCATCCATCTATCCCTGTTGAGATTGAATAACACATCCAATAACGAAGATCCCATCAATTTATACCTTTTCTATTTGTTTTTGTTCATATTATCATTATGATTCAGAATCATATTTGTTTATGTTTGCATCATAAAAACTAATAAGTACTCATAAAAGTTTTTTTTTGTTTTCAGGTTTCAGCAGTCTATCAATGTGTGGGGTATCCTTCCCCCCCCCCTGCCCCTGCTGGCCACAACAATCCCGTAGTTATATATGTTTCGTATTTTGTCATGTGTAAAAAATAGATGACCTTATCAAAACTAGGACCACTGAATTAAAGTTTCAATTAATAATATGTCCCCAGTGGGACTGAACCACACTTATATATCTTATTATTTTTATAACTATGTTTTCTACACTGCATCACATGGATATACAAATAGTATATTATATATTAAATGATATCATGCATATACGTAGAGAATATTTTTTAAACTTTTCTAGTCCACTGAAAATAAAATCAATCTAAAGCTTGATGATACGCGCGCGTGCACGCAAGCATTTTTTCTTTATATGTCTATATTTGATTTCTAAAAGTTAGTTAATATATTTATTTTAAAACTTAGATTGTGGTTGTTGATATGAAACATTGACATCTATACTATTAAAATGCAAATATTCATGTTTTTCTTCTATTTAATGAAATTTTCTATTTTTCCAAAACTGCTTTTAAATCTACACTGTTAAAATGCAAGCATTCATTTTTTTCTTCTCTTTAATGAAATTGTCTATTTTCTAAAACTACTTTTAAATTACAGAAAATCTAATTCTAATTAATGGTAATTTTATCTTTTTGGTCTTAAACTATACCTACAAATTAATTTAATTGCATTCATGACCCATTACAAAAACCATTCCGGCAATCATAAATTTAATTTTACTAGTTACTAGTAAATCTAAACTCATTGTATATGTTCTAAGCAAAAGAAATAAATTAAACATTTTGTTTTTCTCCCTCTTTGATGAAATTTTTAAATTATCCAAACCTAACTCTAAATTACAAAAGAATTTTAATTCTTATTGATGGGAATTTTATATTTTGGTTTTGGGGCTTTAAAACTATACCTATCAATTAATTTAATTCACTGCATTCATGACCCATTAAAAAGGCCAATTGCAGCAATCATAAATTTAATTTTATTAATATGTATAAACTCATTGTGTATGTTTCTAAACAAAAGAAATGAATTATGTACATTAAAATTGTAATAGCATTGATCATTATAAACCATACAAATTAAAATCCATAACATAAATACAATGCATTTACCTTAGATGACAAATCAAATAGTTTATTTAGTTTTATGTAATATTGTAAAGTATATGAAGCTTAATCAACTTTCAAAAAAATATTATCATATTTTTCTAGGTTTTTTTCATGTAAACCGGTGACGGTCCACGGGTTAATGGTGGATTTTTTGGTTTTATCAGATTTTTAATTAATAGATTTTCATTTAATCTAAATTTTTTGGGAATATATCAGTTGGTAAACCTTTGATAGAACGGCACGTGAAGAACATAAGGTAGTCCAGATTATATACTGCCACCATGTTTACCGGTTCGACCACGTTTTGGGTCGGATATAAAAAAATTGTTTATATTTTAATCGTTTATAAATTGCATATGTGCCACACTAAAAAGAACTAATTAGTTTATAGAAATAGAATGCTTTGTTTGTGTCATTTAAATGTAGATGCACTATTAGTTTTCATCATTCGGTTTTGGTTCGGGTATTTTGGTTTTTGGCGTTTTGGTTCTAGAAATTTTGTAATCATTCAGGTATTTACAAAGATTGGTTTGGTTTCTGTTGGGTTTTTCTGTTTTTGGTTCGGTTGAGTAGAAAAATTGAGAACCAGCTAATTTAAAAAAAAAAACAGAAATTTGATCCGATTCAGTTCTGATTTGATTCCGACTTGTCGGGTAATTAAAGATTTATAGATAAAAATATTAGATAATTTAGAGTTTTTAGTTTAAATATCTGGTAGTTCTGGTTGTTCGAATAAAAATATTGGACAATTGGATAACTTTTAATATTTTCAATAAAAATATTTGGATAATTCATTTTTTCAGGTAATTCAGTTTATACATAGTATTTTAGGATATTTGGTTATTTAGAAATTAAATATAAATAATATTTGTAGATATATAATTTGTATTTTAGAAATTCAAGTCCTCATAAAAAAAATCTTTTGTTACGGTAAAAGGAGAAGTGATGTGAATTATTCAAGAATAGAAGTTTTTTTCTCTTTGGTTTTAGTTTTTCAATTCCCAAAGTATATAAGCTTTTCCGGTATTTATGAAATTTAGTTGAATTGTTGTTTCAATTTTTTCAGTTTGATACGGTTAGCGGTTCTGGATAAATGTGCCTAAACTTATACAATATCTTAACAATTTCTAAACATACCATAACTATCATAAACCAGTCATTTGGAAATTAGTTGAATAGTGTATATCCTCATATTTAAAAGGTTCAAAACATATTACAGAATATCTATTTAAATATTAGTGAAATTGTAAACAATATAAATCGTAATGAAAACTATTTTATGTTTGGAATATTTTTTTAGAAATGTCGATCTAACCCAAACTGTTTTAACAACTCACTGAGAAAATTTTAACTATATTCATTTGACAATCATATCTAATTTAGGTGATTTCATAAACCACTCTATATTGTCATTATCCTAATAAGTCCGATAGAATATAATTTGTATCTAAATTCATTATGAATATGATGATATTTTTCAATATTAGTACATGATTTCGCCTAAGCTATTTTACCATAAAATACGGTTTTGATTTTCCATGGTAAAAATATAATACAATAAATAAAACAATATTTTAAAAATAGTAATCACTAATTTAATTTAGCCACGTATAAACATTTTGAGAATAAAAATTTCAAACAAAAAAAATAATATTAATAATAATTCATATAGAACTAATGTTTAAATTAAACTTTCTAATATGCTGTTACATTTTTAAATAAATAAGAAAAAAAAACAAGTGGTTATTATATAATTACTACAATTTCATCAAAAACAAGTTCACCAAAAATAAATTTTGAAATAATATATAGAAAAAAACTGATATAAAAATATACTTCTAAAATTAGTTCCATATTTCAAATATTCTTTTTAGATAAACATAGATCCTTACGGAAGTGCGGGTTAAACTTTAATATTTCCTTAAGTAAAATGGTGAATGGGTTATATTTAATTTTTAATGAACATTAGAAAATGAATTATATTTTTGTAATATTTTATCTACTTAATAAATCTTTTAAATTTTTCTTGATCTGATCGACTAATCAACACATATGATACCATAATTATTAAATTTAAAAATAGTTTTATTAAAAAAAATATTTCTTCATTAAAGTAAAGAATATTACGCGTCTTATCAATGAAAAGCCCCAAACAAATGTTCAGAAATCAATTAATTCTGAAGCATTTTTAATATTACGGTAACATTATTATTAAGGGTGGGCACAAGATAATTACTGCTATTTTTGGCGTACTTGGCTTGACTTGTTCGGGTAGTGAAATTTTGGACTCATATTTGGTTTATTAAAAATGAGTACTTACATTTTCAAATATTTACTAAAAATTAGTATACTTACAAGTACTTGCCATATTTTACTATTTGCTATTTCTAAACTAGTTTATAAATTATTATATAGTTATTTGTAAGTTATTTAATAATAGTTTATTAATTTTAGTTATTTAGACCGTGCATATGAGTTAAAAAAATAGTTAGTTATAATTCTAAGAAAACCAATTTTTAAATAATAATTTTCTTCATTTTTTATATGTTTTAAGTCGATATATGATAAATATAAAATAAAAACTCTAAAATATTTTTATAATATATAATTTTTTATTTTTTGTTCGTATAAAAAATAATTTGATTATAATTTAGAGATTTTTTACCCAAAAATAAAATAGATAATAAATTACAAATAATAAGCCAACAACGTTAAGTAGTTGTTTTTATTTTAATACTTGATATTTGTTTTGTATTTATAAGTAATTGAAATAAACGATTGAGTACTTAATTTAAATATTCGACTTTAAAAGTCAAATATGAATCAAATAACTAGTACAAACCTACTAGCAAGCAATTGTGCTCAACCCTAATTAATATTGGACGAAAATATTTCGAAACCTACTCAGCGTGGCGCAACATGTACCAGTAAAAAAAAGCACACACATAACACGTACCAGTAAAAAAAGCACACACATAACACGTACCAATAATCGCTACCTACCCGCTTCCTCTTGTAGTATCGTATCTTATAAATATAATTCATTCTCCTGATAGACATCATCAATCTTTAGAAACAAAAAAAAAATGAGTTTGACCCAGATCTTGCTACTTCTTCTGTTTCTCTCGAGTCATCATGTTTATTGTGGCTCTATTGCCAAGTTTCTTCCTGGTTTTAAAGGCCCTCTTCCGTTTGAACTCGAAACAGGGTTTGTAAATTCTCTTCTTCTTTATCAATATAATCATGTGTTTTGAGCTTGGTGTTAGTAAACGTTCTTGTCAATGACGGTACATTGGTATTGGTGAAACAGAAGAACTTCAGTTGTTCTACTATTTCATTAAGTCTGAGAATAATCCACAAGAAGACCCTCTTCTTATTTGGATGAGTGGAGGACCTGGATGCTCTTCTGTTTATGGCTTTCTATATGAAATCGGTAAATTCTGAAATGTTGCCTTTTAACTCAATATTAGATATTGATCTTGGTTTTGAAGCGCATAGATATTTTGGTTTTTGACTATATTAATAAAACTCAAAGAAAATAACATTTTATGTTTGAGTAAATAGTTTATCAATGTTATTTTTATCTTTGCTAACTATATTAAATATTTTTTGGTGGAAAAATATATTTACTTGTAACACTTTATCCATTTAGTTAAGTTTCCTAATTATTCCAAACATTTTCCTAATGCATTACCTAACTATAACTATTTATATTGTTTAAGTTTTATGATGATACATAATAACTTTAATTTTCGAAAATAAATAAATTATAACTCATTGGCTTTATTAAAAATACTAAACTAAACTAACATAATTTACAATGGATTAGATAATTGGCCGAGCTTGAGAACTTGGGAATAAATATTGGGTTTTTTTGCAAATTTGACTCAAAACTCAAAGTCAAACACAAAACTAACATCTCCCTTTTTGTCATTTATTTTGTCCAATTCACCCCATATGTTCACATTATTTACGAAAATGCCACTGATTTTTTTCTTGTTTTTTTCTGAAAATGACATTTTTACTCTCTCAACTTCATCATCTTCAAATATTTACAATATTGCCATTGCCATCAATACCACAACCACCATGAACAACCAATTTGAAGCTCTTAATGCATCTAAAATTGATTGACACTACCTAAAATTGATTGGCACTAAATGTTATGAACAAAAAAACAACATCTCTTTAACTTTGTCTCCATATTCATCCAAAAAATTTAAGCTTTTGATTCTAAAATTTTTATGCTTGGTTGAGCCATTCAAGCATACTAATCTTCGTGGGTTACTTTCGTTTGAGGTTCTGGGTGGTTGGAGAGGACTATTTGTGCTTAGGAAGTCATCTCACTTATTTTAAGTCGTCTAGGATAAACGGGTTAGTTTTGCATTTGACCAAATTGTGTCAGATCTTTGACTTTTCCTAGACGACTTACTAGTAAGGCGTCTCCGAGAAATCAAAAATTCAAATATTTTATTAAAGCTAGACGACTTACGTGTAAGTCATCTCAGGTTACTTTTGCAATTGGAAAATAAAACTTAAATATTTAACTTTTCCCAGACGACTTACTTGGAAGTCGTCTAGGTAGAGGACCTTCCTGAAAGTCGTCCAGGATAGGTGAAGTCGTCCAGATTTTTTTCCGAGATTCTGGTCAAACATCTCTCGGGCGACTTTCAAGTAAGTCCTCTACCTAGACGACTTTAAATTAAGTCGTCTGGGAAAAGTTAAATATTTAAGTTTTATTTTTGAATTGCAAAATAACCTGAGAAGACTTACAGGTAAGTCGTCTAGCTTTAATAAAATATTGAAATTTTTGATTTCCCAGAGACGACTTACTAGTAAGTCGTCCAGGAAAAGTCAAATATCTGACACAATTCGGTCAAATGCAAAACTAACCTGTTTATCTTGGACGACTTACTTGTAAGTCGTCTAGAATTTTTTTCTTGACAAACAAATCCGGACGACCTATAAGTAAATCGTCTCATTTTAAAGTCAATTGCAAAAATGACCTGTTTGGACGACTTACCTATAAGTCGTCTATGTCTTCCGGACGACTTAGCCGTTAGTCGTATGCGTCAATGTTTAGTAAACTTTCATTTTCTCTATGTTTACTAATGTGTTTTATTTTGAATATTTGCAGATGTTGCGTCAGTTACATGCAGTGTATGGAGAATGGTTTTTGGAAGATTCTAATTGGAATTTTGTGGTTGATAATTTCAAAGGAGCGAGACAATTTTTGTTGAGTGAAGGTTCGACACATGCTGAACTTGTTGCAATGGTTCAAGAAGATTATAACCTGGACATGAGCACAGAATCTGTGGAGATAACCTACTTGTTACCAGCTGAAATGATGCAGGCTCCAGACACTCCTCCTATTCATGTTACAAGTGATAGACAAGTTCGAAACTTGCTCGAGATAACCAAAACGCATAGAGTACGGCTTTGTGTATCAAGCCATAGCAAGGTGGAAACAGTTTCAGAAGAAAGGGAAGAGGAGGATGAAGATGATGAAGCTGATGACTTTTTTGAAAATGATAATGATTTGGTTGAAGATGAGAATCATAATGGGGAAGAGGATGATGGGGAGGAGGATGATGGGGAGAAGGATGTTGATATCTCTATTGTTGCTGAAGCAGACGAGAATGGTGAGGATTACAGTGTTTATGGAAAGGTTAAAGATGAGGATTTGGAAGAAGATGATGATATGTGTTTTGAAGAATTCAAAAAGACTTATGCGAGAAAGATCGAATGATAACAATATCTACGTCAACCAGAGTTTTGTTAGCAAGGATGCACTGCTTTCAGAGCTGCGGTTGACAGCAGTTAAGCGTAAGTTCTCCTTCAGAATATATAAGTCAACGAAAACTCTCTTTGTGGCAACCTGTCGGGTTAGTGGTTGTGGATGGAAGATGAGAGTGAGTGTGAAACATGGAACAAACACGTTTTGGGTAACAAAGTATGTGGAAACACATACATGCTCAGTGGGAGACCGAATCGCTCAGCGGAGACACTGTACTCCGAAGTATGTTGCTAGGCTTTTCATTGATCGTGTTGGAATCATTGATGGGTTGAATCCACAGCATATCACTGATGCAATGAAGAACATGTTTGGCATGACGCTTGATTACACCACTTCATACAGAACACTGGTATATGCACAAATATTGGTGAGAGGATCAGCAGAAGATGGGTATTCGCGTCTACCATCATATCTCGAGCAAATCTCCTTAGCAAATCTCGGTTCTATCACAGCTATAGAACTTGATTCTAAAAAAAGATATAATTATCTATTTCTCTCTTTTGGAGCTTCTATCAGAGGTTTTAAGTATCAGAAAAGGGTCATTGTCGTGGATGGGACTCACCTACATGGGAAGTATGAAGGTACTATGTTAGTTGCAACCGCACAAGATGAGAATTTTCAGATATTTCCATTGGCTTTTGGGATCGTAGATGCTGAAGATGACCCTTCTTGGGAATGGTTTTTCACAAAATTGGCTAGTTGTTTATCTAATGAGCAGCCTCTCGTGATAGTCTCCGACCGGCATGCAGCCATTAAAAGTGTGTGTGACAAGGTGTTTCCCTGGGCAACCCGAGGAATATGTTATTATCACCTTCAAGATAACATTGTCAAAAAGTATAAAGGGAAACATCTCTTGTACTTGGTGAAAGGTGCTGCTTATGCCCATACGGTTTCAGATTTTAATCGGTACATGGTTGAGATACGGAGTGCAAACCCGGACCTTGCAACGTATTTGGAGGATGCCGATGTCACCCTATGGTCAAGGGTTTATTCTCAGGGGGACAGGCACAACATAAAAATAAGCAACATCGCAGAATCTATTAATTCCGCACTGAAGCGAGCTAGAGGATTTCCTATTCAGTTCCTATTGGAGTACATAAGAGAGAAGCTAGGAAAGTGGTTTTGGAAAAGGAGAGATGATGCTTTGAGTCTCCCAAGTCACCATAGTCGCGGTGTTGAATACTTGCTTGCTGTTCGATCGGAGATAGCGGATACGATGAGGGTTCAACCAATTAATGGATGGCGATTCTTTGTGAAAGGTGGCAAAATGGATTGTGTGGTTGATTTGGAACATGGAAAGTGTGATTGTGGTGTTTATGCAGTGGAGAAAATACCTTGCTCTCATGCTATAGCTGCTGGAATACATGCTGGTTTGCATATCTCCACACTTGTAAGTCCAGTGTGCTCAAAAGATTATTTGTTTGCAGGATACTCAGAAAATATATATCCTTGTGTTGGACAACAAGTTGAGGAACGCACATGCTTGCCTCCCAAGGTAAAACGTGGTCCGGGAAAACAGAAGAAATCAAGATGGCAATCCTGGTTAGAGCTATCCAGGATGAGAGGACGCAAACCCAGGAAAAAACACAGGGTTTATAGATGCTCAAATTGCAATGAAACTGGTCATATGAAACCACAATGTAAGGAACCTTTAGACGACTAACTTGAAGGTCGTCCAGACGACCTTCAAGTAAGTCGTCCAGAGTTTATTCCTCCAGAAGACCTTCAAGTAAGTCGTCCAGATGGTTAGTCCTCCAGAAGACCTTCAAGTAAGTCGTCCAGAAGGTTAGTCCTCCAAAAGACCTTGAAGTTAGTCGTGTAGTGTTTATTCTTCCACAAGACCTTAAAGTAAGTCGTCCAGAGTTAGGTCGTCCAATATTTTGTTTGCTCGTCCAATATAATGTTAAGTTGTCTAATTGTCATGTATTAAGAATTTGTGTTTAGTCTATGTATTCAGTTATGTCGTCCAGTATTCTGTTAGGTCGTCCAATATAATGCTAAGTCGTCTAATTATATTAAAAGTTCAAGTACACACAAATCCTAATCTATCATAAATTACAAGTTCAAATACACACAAATCCTAATCTATCATAAATTACAAGTTCAAATACACACAAATCCTAATCTATCATACATCATATGTTCCAAGGTTTTTTACAATGTCATCGTTTTCTTTCGCATGCTGCTCAGGAAGCTCTTTAAATATATCGATCGCCATCTTATCCCTCATAGTCTTCGCGTTGGGCTTAGCAAAGTCTTTTTGGTTAAATGGCATCCCAAGAGCATGACATTCAATGTACCTCAGAGTGTACACGCCACAATCACCAGATCTGGCCTGAGGGATATTGGTTGGTCTCTCATACGTGAATGGCTCCAGTGATAACTGGTCACGTTGAGAAACGGATGCGCACTCAAAAAGCAGATAAGGGAGCATCTGGAGAAAAGGCTCCATTATCAGATCCAATTCTTGAGAGGAGATATGTGAACGAATGCTGTCCCAGACGACTATGTGTCTCTTAGGGATCGATATCCACAGCGCAATCTAATGAGTGTCGCTCTGGTTCACTGGCAAATAGATATCATCAACATCCATCCCCCAAACCTTGTCCGTCCTGCAAAATGATGGTAACTTGCCTGAATAATAAGCCCACGCCCTACCAGGAAGTCTTCTTCCTAAACCATAGCCATCGGGCTGCGAATCCTTAAAATCCTGGTAGTTAAATCTCCATTGTTGAGAAAAGAGATGATCAAGGAAGCATATTCTCTCGCTCTTGAAAAGGTGTGGCGTCTCCTGGTGCCTCTTCCTCAAAACATAGATCCAAGCATCCATATGCTGCGTATAAAATAATACAAGTCATAAGATACCAGACGACTTACCATAAGTCGTCTGCGTAGAAGACTTACCATAAGTCGTCTGGTAAGTCGTCTATGTAGAAGACTTACCAGACGACTTACTAAGTAATCTACTAATCAGTTTTGTCAGACGACTTACACAATCCTCCAGCCAAGCTAGGGGGTCCAAAGGACGTGATACCACCAAGTCGGACTTGTACGAGGTTTCTTGTCTACAGGTGTTTTATAATGACTGCAAACACGAAAAGCAATTAGTTTTTATAGGGAGAAGCTATTATGCGAAAAGCAATCACTTACGGATCAGTTTGCAACCATTCGACGAGCTCCTTCAACTTCTTCCTGTCAAGTGCTGCAAAGGGATTATAGCCTCTAGAAGGCTTTTTCGTGTTTGCAGTATAAGGAGATCTCTGTGAGGCAGCAACTTTCCTGTTTCGCTCAGTCTTTTGACGGACAATTGCCAAAGCAGTTTCTCTCTTGTCCTCATATCTAGCAACCTACTGCTGTTTCTCTGCTGGAGTGAAACTTGTTATTTTTGCCAATAGAACAAGGCTCTTAGATGCGGACTCATCGTTAAAACTCTCATCAAGAAGTGTTTTATCCTTCTCCCCTTTAACACTCTCATACAGAGGTGTTTTATCCTTCTCCCCTTTAACACTCTCATCCAGAGGTGTTTTATCCTTCTCCCAATTAACACGTTCACTAACCCCGGGAGAGGCAGTGGGTTGAGAGGATGTGCCTTTAGGTTGAGAGGATGTGCCTTTAGGTTGAGAGGTAGTGGGTTGAGAGGATGTCCCTTTCCCTTGTTTGGTGATACCAACCTTCTTCTCCACTGCTTCCACCCTTTCCGACAAATGCTTGATCTCCATAAGGCACGTCCCAAACCCTTCCCTCATGGCAACAAATATGTCCTTGAAATTTCTTTCAAGGTCCTCTTTGCTCATCCCAAGAACAGTCGTAGTAACCTCTGGACGAGCCTCTGTGCGAACCTCTGTGCGAACCTCTTCACCAGCCTCTGCAAACTTCCATGCACTCTCCTCTGAAGGTGCCTCTTTTTTAGCCTCTTTACGAGCTTTCTTCAGAGGTCTTGGACTCTCTTCTTCTACCAAAACTATGGCTTTCTTTGATGGACTCACAACCACCGACTTTGTATTGACCCAAGTACTGGTGACTTCCCAGCAATCCATGGTCCACTTCCACGGTCTCTGATTAAACATAACTTTAATTATGTTCTCCGCGGGAAGGTCCTCAGCATCAGAGTCCCATTTTGGAAACATTTCACCATAGTCCTTCTCAACAAAGTTCACCACTGTAGTCTGCAGTAAATATAAGATATGAACTTAGATATTTGACGGATTAACTTATAAATAAGTTGTCTGGAAAGTCGTCTGGAAAGTCGTCTGGAAAGTCTTCCTACTGGACGACTTACCAGACGACTTAATTAAGTCGTCTGGAAAGTCTTCCTACTGGGAGACTTTCCAAACGACTTAATTAAGTCTTCTGGTAAGTCGTCCAGTAGGAAGACTTTCCAGAAGACTTTCCAAACGACTTTCCAGACGACTTTCCAGACGACTTAATTTTTGGAGTAAAGGATAGAAGTAATACCTGTCTGCAGATAGCATCTTTGAAGCATCTGCATCCTTTGCCACCCATGTAAGCCAGTATCGGTGGAGACGGTCTGTTTGGTATGGGATTACCATAATTAGCAGCCAATTCCGGCAGAGCTGTGTACACCCAAACCTGGAGAGCTTGTATAAACCCATCAACAGTGTAACAGCCCGAAATATCTTTGCCCTTCAAAGAGTCCATCAGCACCTTGAACGCGACTCTCCCCCATGGATAGTTCTCAAAACGTTCTAAATCCATCACTAGCCTTGCCAGACTAACCCTTGTGGCGGTTGAATACTTTCTCCCTTCAATGTATCCAGTGAAGATGGCAAGGTACCCGAGCCGCTTGCGATCTTCCCGAGACCACCCTTCGCATCTCTCAAATGCTGCTATTATCTGCTCAGTAGATGGCCCAGCTTCGACATGAACTCCCAACATGTCCCAGAAAGAAGCCATCTCCTTTGTAACAGCACACTTCGGTCTCTCAAGGTCCTCTATGTACTCGCAGTTTAGACCAGTGAGGTTTTCAAACTCTAACAGTGAAAACCTCACAGGTTCTGGACCAACTACACTCCACAGCTCGTACTTCTTCTTTATGTCCAGCTGGAATCCGAGCATGTAGTGCACCAGCCTTGAAGCCCAAGCAAATCCGAGCTCTTTAAACTTGATGAAAACTCCCAACTTTGACTCCTTTAGCTCTTCATATTCGTCACCATGAAGAGATTTCTTTAAAGCTGCATGCAATTTCGAACAATCCGTATGATACGAAATAGCTTTCATTGCGGGGGGCTCTTCCCCTAATGTATGTAACCTTCGGGGGAGTTTTGGAATATCCATTTTTTTGTCTGCAAAACAATGAAAGACAACCATCTCAAACACACAACCATCCAGTATAACATTTTAATTATAAGTCTGGAAGACTTGTATAATTAAGTCGTCTGGAAGACTTTCTAGACGACTTAATTATAAGTCTTCCAAGACTTCCAGTAGACATTTTTAGAGCATACCTGAAAATTCGGAGAAGCCATAGTCGCCTTCGACACAGCGGTTATAAATCTGCCAAAATAGACAGCCAAAAAAGAATGCGGTGAGAACGGTGGTGAGAACGGTGGACTTAAGAGACAACGTTTTAACTTACCTCGCTAGGGTTTACAGACACGCCTCTGACAGAAACGCCGCTAGGGTTTACAGACAAACGCCGCTAGGGTTTACAGACAAACGCCGCTAGGGTTTGAAAATGCCGCTAGGGTTTGAAATAGAGGAAGTGGCGGTGAGAAAGGTGGCGAGAATGACGGTGATAACGGCGGTGAGAAAACGGTTGTGAGAATGATGGATTACAGAGAATCGTCGGAAATCGCCTTCGAAATCGCCTCTTTGAGAGAAATGACGTTACAGTTTCTAAATTTCGCGAAACAGTAAACCAAAAAAAAAAATCTTATATATGCCCGGTAAAAAATCCGGTTATGTTTAAAAGCACATTGGTAAAATGGTAAAACTAAATGTTCGGTCCGGTTTGAACGTGCATCAGACGACTTACTAGTAAGTCGTCTACCGTAAATATTCACCAGACGACTTACTAGTAAGTCGGCCCAGACCCTAAACCCTAAACCCTAAACTAAATTGACTAAATTAACTAACTAACCACGTTATAAAATCAAATTATACTTAAATAGTGTTAACTATACACAGAAATAAACACACTTATGTCAATTTTAAGTTTTTCAAAAAAACATTTATGCTTTCCAAAATCTAACCCTAAGAACACATACAATACTAGAACATATGTTGGGAAAACCTAAATCAAAGAATATCATGACTCACTACTTTCACTCATCTATGTTGAAAACAATTAACTTTTGTTATATCTTAATTTATATCTCTTTAAACATATGTTAATTACATGATTTCAATTTTTTACTTATCAAAATATTTTTTACAAACTTTTTAAATTATTTTTAAGAAATATTATAATAGACGACCTACAAGTAAGTCGTCCAGACGACTTACAATTAAGTCGTCTACACAAAAGACTTGCGAGGGTTAGAAACGGAAACAAAAATCGATTTTTTTTGTTTGTTCACAAGGGGCTGGTTGTAATTTCAATAGCTTTTTAGGTTACTTTTGCATTTGATTCAAGTTTGGGTTTATTTTTGCAATTCAAATCAAGTTTTAGGTCAGTTTTGGCAAAAATCCCATAAATATTTGTAGAGTTAATATATGATTTACGGTATGAGTATAGTTAATGTGATTTGTTAAGCTCGAAAACTTGGGAATAAAGATTTTTAAAGTAAACTAAATTCTGATCCGCGCGGTTGCGCGGATAATTTATATTTATATTTATAATTTATAATTTATGTTCTCAAATTAAAATTATATAAGGAGTTATGTTACAGGAGTATTGTTAAACGTACAAATGAAATGGGACATAAAAATAAGTTATGAAATGAAATATTAATTAATTATGTTAAGCATAAATATAGGAGTTATATTGTTTGTAATTATCAAATTAAATCAAAGGAAAGATCTTTAGAGGGATTTTGTTTTAATATTATAGATAAGTGACATATATTTTAGTTACAACATATTCAATAGGCCCAAATTAAAATTATGGCACGGTAAAATTTAAATAGAACTCTGTTTTAATATAATAGATGTATGATGATGTAGTTTAATTGTTTCTTTTTGCTTTTAGAATATTCCTTTAATTTGATTTTTTTAGGAAAAATCTACTGGCACAAAATTTGAAGTTTTTTTTTGTAAATCCAAGGGTAGTTTCAAAAAAAAAAGCTTCTTGTTTAATTTTGGTTTGGCTACATGAATAAATTGAGATTAATTATTTTGTGTTTGTTTAAATCATTTATCAAGGCTATTTTTAGTTTTGCTAACTATATTAAATATTGTTGGTGCAAAATTATTTTTACTTGTAATACACCTTATCTGTTTAGTTTATTTTCATAATTATTCCAAATATATTTTTTCTAATGTATTACCTAACTATAACTATGTATACTGTTTAAGTTTTATTATGATACATTAATATTTTAAGTTTGTCGAAGAAAACAAATTATAGTACATTGAATTTACTAACAATACTAAAAGCTAACCTAATTTAAATTAAATTAGCTAATTGGTAGAGCTCGACACTTGGGAAAAAAAATTGTAGAGTTAATATATGTTTTACTGTATGGTTTACAGAGTCAATGGTTTGGTAGATCTCGAGAACTTGAGAGTAACGTTTTTTACAGCTAATATATGATTTATCACTGAGTTATGTTGTTTAATTGTTCTTTTTTCTTTGAAAATCTAATCTATTAAAAGTGAAGTACAAATAGAAAAATACCCTTAGTTTATCTTAATATTACAACCTTTGCCACTGATATTTTCTCTACAATTTGACTAATTATGTTGTTAAGAATCACCTCATTTTACAAAATGGAATAACAAGCCCATTAAAATTTGATTACCTAATAAATTCATTTATATATTTCAAGCCATAAAGTGGAATTCCTCTTTTGTCGCACTACAATCTCAGTCTCTATATAAATTGGGTTATATATATTAGTAAACCAATATTTTTTAATCAAATGCTAACATCTAATTGATTTAACATTAAAAACCAGAACTATTGCATAAACTCGAATTTCAATTGACGAGAACATCACTAAACAGAAACGTCGACCAATTAAAGTGTCACACTGTTCTCAATCTCTGCATAAATTGGGTTATATATATTAGTAAACCAATATTTTTTAATCAAGTTCCAACATCTAAATCAAGTAACATTAAAAATCAGAATAAAGCATAATTTTAGTAATTTTAATGTACGATAACATGTTTTTCATGAGTTTTCGATGTTGAAAAAATAATAAAAATAATTAAAATGACATGTCAAAGCTTCTTTTATGATTGGCTGATTTTATTAGATGATGTGAACACTCTAGATGTTGAGCTTATTGTTCTTTGAGTATTAGTAGATATTGTAAAAATAATAAAAATAACTAAAATGACAAGTCAAAAATTTTTTTATTATTGGCTGATTTTATTAGATGATGTAGACACTCTAGATGTTGAATTTATTAACCTTTTAGTATTAGTAGATTTATATATGTGGGCTCGATATCGAAGAGATTGCAATCTTTTAAATTAGCTCCTATTGAAAGATTGCAATCTTAATTAGTATTATAATTTTGAATATAATAATTTAGAATAATATTAAAAATCAGTACAATATTTTCTTAATAATAATATCTTAAAAATAATCTCTATAAATATAAATATTAAACTTTTTATAGAATATCTAACATCTATGATTATGTTTCAAACGTAAACAATCAACAAATAAAAATGTATCATACTATCTTATATAAAAACACATAATCTTAAAATTAACAAATTTTGTAGAATTTTACAAGAAAACAAATCCCACGATTTGAAAGCGCGGATCAAAATCTAATTATTCATTAAATCATTTAGTATTTATATAATTTAATATGTTTTTCATCTATTTATTAAAATTGAAATATCATTTTGACTTAACCCTTGACTTATCTAATTATTTACAACTCATGCCAGTAAGTTAATAACTAAAATCCAATTTTCCTAATTTACTTTCTTTTTTTTATTTATAATAAATTTATTATTATGAAAGGGATGTTCCCGGTGCTCTCAATAAAAGGGATATTCCCAATTTTATCTCAACTACAATCATGTCTGATTTAATTATTTAAAATCTAACTTTTTAATTATAATCATTTTGAGTTTTTAATGGTATATATCGATATATTTTTTCTCACAAATTGTCATAAGTGTTTATGTTAATCATAATGCCAATCAAAAATAATACAATGATTAGTTCAATGTAGCACCAATTATTCTGTTCACATGCACTTTTACTTTGCACTAACCCTTATTTTAAAGAAAATGCATATTATGATAATGTTTAAAACTTATTAAATATGTTGTTTCATATACCACTGAAAATAATATACTGTTGGTATATTTTATTTGAAAATGACATTTTCCAAATGCAATTTTTTTAAATATTCTCCCTTCATTTTTATAAATTTGAGCAGACATTCAAATTATTCATGCAATTATCCAAACTTGCAATTTTGATCTTGAGCATTTTAAAATATATTTATATTTAATTTTTTTTATAGAATTTAAACGGATATTCAAGTTGAACCTGCATTTTTTTTATAAATACCCAGAAAGAATTTAAATATCTAGCCATATTACATGTAAGTGCAACCATTACATTGTTGTGTGTTTTAAATGTTTATATATTTACTTTAAAACGAATACCCGCACGGGTGTACGGGTCAAAGTCTAGTATTCTCTTAATTTGATTGTAATATTAAGATAAACTAAGGGTATTTTTCCATTTGTACTTCACTTTTAATAGATTAGATTTTCAAAGAAAAAAGAACAATTAAACATCTAACATCTATGATTATTTTGTGTTTGTAGAGTTAATAGATGTTTTACTGTATGGTTTATAGAGTCAATGTATGGTTTATAGAATATCTAACATCTATGATTTTTTGTGTTTGTAGAGTTAATAGATGTTTTACTGTATGGTTTATAGAGTCAATGTATGGTTTATAGAGTCAATGTATGGTTTGGTAGATCTCGAGAACTTGAGAGTAAAGTTTTTTACAGCTAATATATGATTTATCACTGAGTTATGTTGTTTAATTGTTCTTTTTTCTTTGAAAATATTCCCTTAATTTGATTGAGTTTATAGGCAAAATCTAATGGCACAAATTGTAATTTTTTGTAATGCTAAGGATCATTTCAAAAAAAAATCATATTTTAATAGTACTGATTATTCTTAGTGACTTGTTGAACCTGAAAACAAAGTGAAATAAATAGGGCCTGTAACTATAAAGTTGGAGCCTTACAATGGAAACATCATTTCCTTGGTGTCTACTACATATTCTTGGACTAAGGTAGTAGAAAGTTAATTCATTTGTTAATCTGGGCGACACCGGCCTGGATTTTATTCTTGATCTTCTAAGTTGTGGAACATTTTCTCAGATGGCGAGCATAATATTCTTGGATCAGCCTGTTGGAAGCGGCTTCTCCTACAAAAGAACTCCAACTACTGAGGAAACCAGTGATACTATAGAAATTGTTCGGGTTCATGAGTTTCTTCAGAAGGTGATAGACTTACTTAATTGTCTCTTGAGGCATATCTTAATTTGTGCATAGATATTTATTTCTAATATTCTCTTAATGTTGTTGTGCAGTGGCTGGACAAGCACCATGAGTTTTACTCCAATCCTTTTTACGTCACAGGAGATTCTTATTCTGGTAAGATTGTTCCAGGACTCGTTCAAAGGATCTCAAAAGGTATGTTTTATAATCACATGAATAAACGCAGTTCGTGCCCGTTATTTAAGTGTTGTTTCTCACCAATTTTCTCTCACTTTATAACAATATACAACCGTGCAGAAAACTATATATGCTGCAAACCTCCAATAAATCTTCAGGTCATGATATATACCATTTCAATGTACTATATATATATATATATATGTGTGCAAATCTCCATTTTAATATATAGTTTTGACGGGAGAACAGGGTTATGTGCTCGGGAACCCGAGAACTGATATTGAAGAAGAGCTAAATTATCGAATTCCATATGCTCATGGAATGGGACTAATCTCTAATGAACTCTACGAGGTATGAATTGTATGGCATGCTTTCATTAGAGATATTTTTATATTTGACGAGTTTAGTCTAACCTTTTTTCCAAAGCATCAAAAGTTCATGGTCAACAATAGTATTCAATACAACAACAATAACAACCGTTTAATTAATTTTTACAGTCAATGAAGAGAATTTGCAAAGGAAAATACGTAAATGTGGATCCAATGAATACAGAATGCGTAAAACTCACTGAAACTTTCGATAAGGTACTTTTGTGGAAAGTCGTTGATGTTCAGTACTCTATCTGATAGTCATCACTACTTATCCAGAAATTTTTGTTTATTTTCAGTGTACCGAAAAAATCAATACATATGGCATATTACTACCAAATTGCGATATGACATCTCCAGATTGCTTTGTAAGTTATACTTTATCCTTCCTCCTTCTAGTGACTAAGGTAAATTATATGTTTTTTTGGTAAAAAATTTACAACTTTTTTTATGTTTATTTAAGTAAATTATATGTTTAAGTTCCTATTCTATCCAAAATTTGGATTGATCAAAATTTTACAGATCAAATCGAGTACTAAAAAGATAGTTCGATTAGAGAAAATTAATGCAACAAATATGATGATTATTCAAAATTAAATTCATGATCAGTTTTTAGTTAAATCTATGATCAGAGTACTGTACACCTAAGATTCTACAATCTTTTAGTTGTACAACTAACATTCTACGAGTGAAGAAACATATTTACGATGTTGCTTTTGCAGTCATATAAGTATACTCTCCTGAGTTATTGGGCCAACGATGAGAGAGTTCGCGAAGCTCTTCGAATCAGGAAGGTAATATGCAAAGTTTTTTTGGATAAAAAATTATTCCAACAGCTTATAGTGATGACCTATATTTAGAATTAAATTTATATATATAAACGGCGATATCTTATCACAGGGGAGTGTAGGAGAATGGGAGCTATTTGGGAGTATTCTATACGATCAAAACATTAAAAACACAGTAGCATACCATATGAATAACAGCATTAATGGCTATCGATCACTCATCTACAAGTAAGACCTGGACAAGTAACCCTACAAGTAGGGGTGGAAAAAAAATCATAACTACAGAGATCTAACCAAAACAAATTGAATAAAACCTAACTGAATTAAATCAAAGCAAACCAGAATGAAAACTTGCATTACAAAACTATTCATTTTTTATTTGAAAAAAAAAAACTAAAACTAAAACAGATTTTAGTGTTATTGAACCAACATATGCATATTGAAAGTAAATGCATCCATGTTACATAATTATTTAATATGTTAAATTCATTATACATTAATATTTTCAAATTATTTTTCTATGACAATCGAAATCCAAGTGAAAACCAAACAAAAACTGAATATAGTTGAACCAAAACAAATTACAAACTGTCAAAAAAAAACAAATTACAAATTGGTTTATTTTCTATAAAGGACTGAAAAACTGAACTGAGACTAAAATCGAAACTTGATTCTCCATTCTGACCAATAAGTTGGGGGTAGTAAAAAATCTGAGGTCCTGAAATTTTAGAGTATCCACATCTGAATCTGGATTTCATATCCATCAAATACAAAGCATGGTTATACTATCCAAATCTACCATATTATACATAAAAGTAACTAGAATAATAAAATAAACTGAATATTAAATAAAATAGATAATATCATATATATATATATAAGTATTAGATATTTTACCCACTCCTACCTATAAAATTCTACAGATTGTAAAAATTTCTACAATTTTTGGTGAACAGCGGTGATCATGATTGGTTGGTAAATTTCCTTGCTACTGAAGCCTGGATAAAATCTCTCAATTTTTCCATCATGGATGACTGGAGGCCTTGGATGAAGAACAAGGATAATATTGCTGGGTAAATAATTTATTTAGTTTAGTTCTCTTGATTATTTATTTTCTCGTCATATCTCAAGCTCATTCAACTCACCTACAAATCCATATTTTTGATAGATACACGAGAACTTATGCCAGTAAGATGACATTTGCTACTGTTAAAGCAAGTCTTCTTTTCTCCATCTCTATTGTCACTGCATTAAGAAATCAAAAGTCTTCATGTTTTGTCTTTTAACTGTTTTGAGTGTTTGATTATAGGGAGGTGGGCACACTGCAGAGTATAAACCAGAGGAGAGTTTTATGATGTTCCAAAGATGGATAACTGGTCAACCTCTGTAATAAGAGATGATGGCCTTCACCAAGCATGAAAATTTTATATATAGTTTAGCAATCAATTTAATAAAGCGAATAAACCTTTGAACTGGATAAAATAATAATAGTTTTCCATCAATCCTATGAAATTTTTATGGGATAACACTTGAACTTTGAACATTATATGGAGAACTTTGACTTTGTGTCTTTGTCTAAATATTTACAAATGGGTCTCAGCCTATACTCTCAGGTTGGACTCGAACTAAATATTTGTAGGCTGGCCCAAACTCAGAAATATTTGATGAGCATTTTTTTTGCCGTCAACTTTTTCATTCATAAAATCAAAGCAAGGGAAATTTTATAAAACCAACAAAGAAAACCCCAATAATTGGGATTACACATATAAAATATTATCTTTAATTAAAGAACACGTGTAATCAGATTGAGGTGCCTTGCAGATCTTTCATAATTCATTTATAGCGCGAGCATGAACATCACTTCTGAGACTTCACCCGAATATTAAGAGCAAATAGTCTCTTGCAGAGTAGATTGGATCTCTCAGTAAGACAATTAAGAGTGTTCATCAAAACTCTATCAAAACACGACCAGAGCTTTAAGCATAACAATCTGCACTAAACAAACCGCATAATCTTGAGTTCACTCCCACGAGCACTCGAAATACACCATCGCTGTTAAGTGCGGATTTACAAATCCTTAAGAGATGAATCAAGCACAGATGAAAGGGAAGATCCTTTTAATCAATAGGGTCTGACCCTTCCATAAGAAAGAAGAGATTTGAAACTTTTGATTGTCATAGAAATAAAAAAATAATCTTTTTTTGATATTTTTCTATATATATATATATATATATAGAAAATAAAAAAATAAAAAAAAAAATATTTTTCTATAGATATATATATATATATATATATAGAAAATTTTGAAATTTTGTTATTATTAACTGTGGTGTAGTGCGGTTTGTAAACATTCAGAGCCCAAGTATCCAAAATCATAAAATTCTAACGTATGATGAAGCTTCCATCAAGCAATTTGTTTCCTAATTTCACATCTTTGTGGCATAAATGCTGTAACATTTAAATTTAGTTCATTAATAAACACATGATACTAGAGGAAGCTTGAATCCATGAAAAGTGGATGCGGTTAGATATCCCAGCCCCGGCCGTCATCGCATCAAAAACCGCTGTAAAAAAAATCCGAAGAAAAAAGGAGGAGGCCGAGGATCCAAACCGTCGATTGGTTTAGCAAGCGATGAAGAACAAAAGGTCTTGTGATTGTAGGCAGTGGTTCAAACTCCTAGCACTGGCCACAACCACACCAAGGATAATGCTTTACCATCAATAAAGAGGCAGAACTCTTCCCTCCAAAGACTTCCTGCTAAGGCTTGAAGCGCCGAAGCTCCAAAGGAGCAAGGCAAAACGTTTGCTAACTAGAACATTACTACATAGAGGGAGATTCTGAATATTAAGTTGATTGATTTTAGAATAACTTAAGGAAACAAATTACAAAATAGCAAATAGATAAAAGACTAGATAACTAGCAATTAACCCATGATAATAAAAACAAACAATAAATTCCTAAGTTTTTGGAAACAAGTCACGTAGTCTAAACCACAAAACCCATTGCTTCCTAAAATATAAATTTCAGTTTAAATCAATCAACACTCTTTCTTGATTCAAAGTTTGCACACTTCTAGCTTCAACTTGTTCAAGACAGAAGTCAACAACCATATAACTTGTCTTTTTGCAGCACCAGCTGCTACATACTCTGTTTCAGATGATGAATGCCACATTTTTTTGCTTCTCTGAACTCTAAGTAACATCACCAGACCCAAAACTAAAACAATTTCCCGAAGTGATTTTCCTATCATCCAAACTTCCTGCCCAATTGCTATCTGTCCAACCGACAAAACTTTAAATTGTACAGGTTTGTTGGTGTGAGTACCTTCTCACAATTAGACATGTTGAACTTCTTCACCAAATCATCAGCATACTTCTTCTAACAAAAAAATATTTCATTTTCTCCTTGAATGACTTTAGTTTCCAAGAAATATTGTAACATATCCAAATCTGACATCTCAAATGTCTTCATCATGCTTGCCTTAAGCTGATTAACCATCAGCTCAGATGATCCCATATAAACCATATCCTCAACATAAAGACAAACCATCAAGAAAATATTGTTACCTTGTTTTTCACATAGAGAGTTGGCACATGTGGAAACTAGAATTCGCACTGTCAATTTTCGCAAAATAAGGAAAGTAAAAAAACCCTAACTTTTCCAGAGATCTCGGATTTCTACAAAGCCAAACGTCAAGCAATCAGATAATGAAAACAGACAAAGTAAATAATCGATAAAAACGAAAGAAAGCAAATAAAATCTTATTTCGAATTCGTGAATGAGCGTTACAACAGGTTTTGGATAAATGCGTCCAGACTTATACACTATCTTATATAGAAACTCATTTAAAAAGTTTTTATTTAATTTCAAAAATAAACCGACACTTACAAGCACAGATCAAAATCTTGTATCAGAAGATAGAGGTTCTTTTTTTTCATCAAATTGTCATCAGAAGATATAAGTTCTTTGGTGTTGTCTTTTTGTTGGTTTGTATTCTCATTGTCCACTTGGTTTTGAATTTATGGGAGTAACACCCTATACTTTATTCGCTGGTTTTGGAAGTGTGTATCATTATTCGCTTATTGTCATTAAATCATTGTGATTTTTGTGGGCATGGTATGAATAAATCTTCTCAACCTATATACATCAAATGTACAAACTAATGTTACAATCTACTATTGAAATTAGTATAATACTTCTAAATATACCATACTTATTGTTTGACCCAAAAACGGTGTGTTTGTTGGATTCATACAATAAAGAATCTAAGAATTAGATTCATTAGATTCTTGAGGTTTAGGAGAAATAATCAATGAAATCAAATGAAAAATAGAACATCAAAGAGATTTTATTGATTATAGATTCATTACAATGAATGATTACAAATGTAAAGTGAATCTATAAATCTTTCTAAGAAGTGTTCTTAGATCTAAAAGAGAGAAGCTCCCTTGTTAAAGAGAAGTGTCACCTTATTTATACAAATTGAGTCTAGGATTTCCTAGTGACTCTCTTGTTAATGGGCCTAGAGAACTCGTGCCTAGTAGAAGGAGAGTTTCTGTAAACTCATGCCTAGCCAAAGGCGAGTTTTTGTAAACACATGTCTGACAATAAGCGAGCTGACCGTAAACTCGTGCCTAATAAAAAACAAGTTCGATTTAAACTTGTACCTAAAATACACGTTTACCAAACTATTGTCGACCCGAAGTCTCGTGTTGAGATCGTGTGTGCCGAGCAAGTCGTTGGCCTGTGTGTTCGTTAGGCTATGATGATGTCGAGAGACATGTTGGCTTGTACCGCTTCCGACAAGCTCGTAGCTGTGAGCCGTCCTTCGAAGCATGAGGTTATGATGGTGGCAACCATTTGTTGATTATCTCTTCCTTTTTGGCTCAACGATCGTAGCAACTCTGCCTCACGAAAACATTATCATGATTAGAGCAACATAAACCAAAAGAAATAACTCTGTTTTGCATTATTAATAAGCAAGTGACAAAACTTGTTTTCATTTAATGCTCGTGACTTGCGCATGATGATATAATAATTGTCAACTTATTAATATCATGTGATGAATGAACATCTTAGAGTTGTTTAATTATTTAAACCAAAGCCACAATGTCTATCGTTACAAATGTGTAATTTAAATGTGATTAGAGCATGATGGTTTTAATAAAAGAGCTTATCTTTAGTGTGGAGAAGAAACAAGCATCCAAGGTTGCTAGATTGCCGTGAATCTTGACTCGTGCGGTTGAGGTTGCTGAGATTTGATTTATAGCGGCTTGCTTGACGAAGAACCTTGTCATAGCATCATCTGCCATGATCGTGTACTTACTACTTACATAAATCAAACGTCACCGTCTGAGTTTATCATCCTCGCCGCAGGTCACATATTTGCTTCTCGGCTCAAAGATCATAGCCTTGCTCGAGCCTAAGGATTTCTTTGTGAAGAGGCGGCTATGTTTGCCAAGCTATGATGATGTCGACAGACGTGCTGCGTGTCTGACTTTGTGGATCGATGGCAAGCTAGCAGTCAGCTGGAGAAGAGATGGTAAGCTCGAACTCCCTTCTTCTTCAGTTTCTTATGAAAAGAGTTGCACGTGAAGATTGTGATGAGTAGCAAGAACCGTGATCAAAAGTCATGAGCTGTGATCGTTGGCTGCTTATGTTTCATATCAAAGCCGAGCTTGATGCGGGTTTGTGTAGAGCTTGAATCTGCTGCAGCTTGGGATCTTTGAAGGCAATTTGCCTTTGAGGTTGTTATGAGAGAGATCAAATAATTGAAGCTCACTCAACTCGCTTAAAGAACTTGACTCCACACCTTCCAAACACTTTTAGGACAGAACCAGCTTTGTAACTCAACAAGGAATATCACAATCAACACCATCCCCATTCAAACAGGTTCAGAGACTCTGTTTTCACGCATCACCAAGAAGAGTACGAAGTAGAGAAAAACAAACTCGTGTTTTCTTTATCGTACCTTTGAAGTTCTCTGGTCAGAAGAAGCTTGCCTGATCACTGTCTCCTTTCCACAAGCTGTCTCGCATACCATCTTCGTGATGTGAGTTCTCTCCATCTCATTCCCGAAATTGGTCTGAGAAAGATCAAGTCTTGATCTTTGTCGCAATCTATCAGGATCCAAAGACCAGTGATCATGTCCGATCTCTATAAGCGAAAGGACGAGACGACGTGCTCGTGACGAGACGCAAGCTTGTGATGACATTCCACATAAGTACACTTCACCAGACCACGGTCCCATCGCAAGAACCACCGCGTCAGCTTCTATAACTTTCCATCTTCAAGCACAACTGAGTCAACTCGCCCTGAGTTCGTTTAGCTCCTCAGCGAGGGATCGATGGAGGATGAAGCTTGCACGAGCTAAGGAAGCAATAGGACTTTCATCGCGCCAATCGAAGCGAGAAAGCCTCTTGCTTTACCGGAAGAAGAGCAAGCTACAACTGATTTATAGAAGAGAGTGACAGAGATTCCTTGGCAAAAGTGATTTCTCTTCTTGACGGCTGATTTACGTCTCCGCCGCTTAGGTTCTTCGCTGTTGGTTTTGATGATTTGGAGCAGATCTTCGTCGTTTGTTTGTGGCTCCGTCGTCGGGATCCAGCCGGAGGATATGTTGAGGATGAGATGATTTACACGAATGGAGAGGAAAGAGTCGATCTTGACTCTTGATTTTTTTTTTTTTGAACTTAGATCTAGGGTTCTTCCCTTTTTGAAGATAGTTCTCCTTGGCCCCTCTTTCTAACGCCAACTATTTGACCCAAAAACGGTGTGTTTGTTGGATTCATACAATAAAGAATCTAAGAATTAGATTCATTAGATTCTTGAGGTTTAAGAGAAATAATCAATGAAATCAAATGGAAAATAGAACATCAAAAGAGATTTTATTGATTATAGATTCATTACAATGAATAATTACAAATGTAAAGTGAATCTATAAAATCTTTCTAAGAAGTGTTCTTAGATCTAAAAGAGAGAAGCTTCCTTGTTAAAAAGAAGTGTCACCTTATTTATACAGATTGAGTCTAATGTTTCCTAGTGACTCTCTTGTTAATGGACCTAGTTCATTACTTCGTAGGCCTTTGTTGAGAGGGTAATGAACCCATCTCCAACACTTATTATGAAAAAGCAGTTCCTAAATGAAGACATAAAAGCGACATGATATCATCCCTAAGCCAATGTTATACTATCATTGACTCCAATCAATATTAATCTTTTGTAGGAGTATATCTTAATCATCTATTGAAATACTTTGATCATGGGAAACAAATCATATCCTAAACAAACCTTTAGTTTATCCATATAGCTAAGCTGGTTATACAATCATTAGCAAATCATTCTTATATTATCATTTGAATAAAATTAATATAAACCAATAGGAAATATAACTTGACCATTTCTAAACGTACCATAACTATCATAAACCAATCATTTGGAAGTTAGATGTGAATAGTATATATCTTCATATTTAAAAATTTCAAAACATATCACAGAAAATCTATTTAAATATTTGTGAAAATCGTAAACAATATAAATTATATTCAAAGTTATTTTATGTTTGGAATATT
This sequence comes from Moricandia arvensis, assembly GCA_905132765.1. Lineage (NCBI taxonomy): Eukaryota > Viridiplantae > Streptophyta > Magnoliopsida > Brassicales > Brassicaceae > Moricandia > Moricandia arvensis. The sequence continues at coordinate 81,341 of CAJHQP010001458.1, read as the reverse complement.
TGTTTGAAATATCGATCTAACCAAATTGTTTGAACAATTCACTGTGAAAATTTTAAATATATTCATTTAACAATTATATCTAATTAGGCAACTTCTTAAACTCTATATTGTCATTATCCTAATAATTTCACTAGAATATACTTTGCATCTAAATCCACTATGAATATGACGATACTTTTCCAATAATACGACACATACCAGTACATGATTTCGCCTAAGCTATTTTACCATAAAATGTGATTTTTTATTTTTCTGTGGTAAAAATATAATACATTAAATAAAATAATATTTTCAAAATATAGTAATATCTAATTTAATTTAGTCACATATAAACATTTCAAGAATACAATTTTTCAAACAAAAAAAGCTAATAAAATTAATAATAATTCGTATAGAATTAATGTTTAAAATTAAACTTCAAGGGGTTATTATATGATTAGTACAATTTCAATCAAAAAATATCACTAAATATAATCTCAAAATAATATAATATACAAAAAAGCACAAATTATTATAAAACATATTTTATAATTTATTTCATATTCTAAATGTTATTTTAAGATAAACATAGACTCGTACAGAAGCACGAATTCAACTCTAATATTTTTAAAGTAAATTGGTGAGTGAATTATATTTGATTTTAAATCAACCTTAGAGAGTGAATTATATTTTTGTAATACTTTATCTACTTAATAATTTTTTTACATTTATCTAGATCTAATCGACTAGTCAATACATGTCATTCATAACATTAATCATTACATTTAAAAATAATTTTATATAGAAAATATATATTCATCTAAAGTAAAGAAAAGTATGCATCTTAGAAAAGAACGCCCAAAACAAATGTTTAGTCTGGGTTGCATAACTCCTTAAAGATTAATCTTGGTCTTTCGTTAATTAATCCAAAAAAAAAATGTTCAGAAAAACAACTGAACCAACCACCCGACGCTCCAAACTCCACGTGGCGCAACATATACCTCTTCTGGTATCTTATAAATATAATTCATTATCCTAATAGACATCAATCGTTAGAAACAAAAGAAAATGAGTTTGATCCAGAACTTGCTACTTCTTCTGTTTCTCTCGAGTCATCATGTTTATTGTAGCTCTATTGTCAAGTTTCTTCCTGGTTTTAAAGGCCCTCTTCCGTTTGAACTCGAAACAGGGTTTGTAAATTGTCTCTTCTTCTTTATCAATATAATCATGTGTTTTGAGTTTGGTGTTAGCAACATTCTTGTGAATAAAGGTACATAGGTATCGGTGAAGAAGAAGAACTTCAGTTGTTCTACTATTTCATTAAGTCTGAGAATAATCCACAAGAAGACCCTCTTCTGATTTGGATGAGTGGAGGACCTGGGTGCTCTTCTGTTTATGGCTTTCTATATGAAATCGGTAAATTCTGAATACTCCTTTTTAACTCAATATATTTCACATGAGTTTAATGAATATTGGGTTTAACTCAATATATTTCACATGAGTTTAACTCAATATATTTCACGTGGACTAATTTTTCTTTACAATTTACAAAATATCACAGTAATGTTTTTACTACAAACATTTAATAAATACATTTGCGATAAGTATAATAGTAATTTAGGTATGGATTTTACATTTATTGTAGACCAACCTACTATTACACGGATAATAATTTCATAGACTCCACAATTATTTGAGTTTAATAATTCGATTTTTCCATTACTACGCGGGTAAACCCATTTGTTGTGTGGAAACCTCTGATTCGAGTTGAATCGGACCTTTATCTTGCTCCTAACTTCACGCCTTGAATCTCACTTCACTCTCGAAAGAAAGAACACTCAAGATTTGAGGGAAAACGAATCAAGCGAGACGAGCACACACAGATCTTTTTGGTTACCCAGGGTATCTCTCCGATATGGAGAACTAATCCCTGGAGCCAGACTCAGTCTAGCAAATCCACTAGAACAAAGGATCTCCTCTCCAACTCAGAGATGAATCAACATGCACCGAGTCGTATACAGTAGCTTCGTGTCTCTCTCTTACTTTCTAATCTCTCTATTCTCTTATATATCGAGAATGTACAAGACCTTACCAAGATTAAATGATCCAACCCGGTTTAACATTTAACCAGCTTGACCAACTCTAATCTAATTAACCCGAGTAAAAACCTATAGCTAACCCGAAGTAGACTAAGCTTAGATCACATATCAACATACTCCTCCTTGAGCTAAGCTTCACAAGTCTTCTTCTTCTCATAACTCAACGTTGCACCAAACCTTTGTTCTCTCCTGTGGATTCAACTTTCTAGACTTACACCGTCTGGCACGGCCCCAAGCTTATCAGGCTTGAATTACTTTGAGCAAGCTTAACGCAGCGTTAAACTTACTCACCGGAACCACTTTCGTCAATATATCAGCCGGGTTCCTGCTGGTATGAATCTTTAGAACTTCAACCTCCCCTTCATCGATGACGTCTCGAATGAAATCATACCTAACTCGCATGTGTTTGGTCCGATCGTGAAACACAGCATTCCTTGACAGACAAATGGCACTCTGAGAATCACACCACACTTGAACCGGTCCATGCGCAATCTCAAAATCTTCAAGTAGCCCTTTCAACCATATTGCCTCCTTCACTGCTTCGGTTAGTGAGAGATATTCCGCTTCAGTAGTTGACAAAGCCACTACAGGCTGAAGACATGACCTCCAACTCACCACGTTACCTCCAATCGTGAAAACATACCCTGACAATGATTTACTTCCATCTCTGTCTCCTGCATAATCTGAGTCACAGTACCCTTGAATCTTGAACTCCTTCTCTTGAGTGTAGACTAGCTGAACCTCTGCTGATCCCTTCATGTACCTAAGTAGCCACTTTACCGCCTCCCAATGGATCGCCCCAGGTCTACTCATGAATCGACTTACTAGCCCTACAGCATATGCAAGGTCAGGCCTTGAACCTACCATCGCATACATCATACTTCCAACAGCTGAAAGATATGGAATAACATCAGTGTCTATGCTTTCTTCATGCTCCTTTACCGCAGACAACTTAAAATGAGCTCCCATAGGTGTTAAGGAACTCTTAGCATTTTCCATTCTAAAATTCGAGACCACCTTCTTGATGTACTCCGTTTGAGATAACCTGAGTATACTCTTACTTCTATCTCTGTAGATGTCCATCCCTAATATCCTTCGAGCTGGACCAAGGTCTTTCATCTCAAAACTAGACTCCAACTGCTCCTTAAGCTTCTTGACATCACTCATATCTCTTGCGGCTAGAAGCATATCATCTACATAGAGTAGAAGATACACTAAGCTTCCGTCTGATCCCTCAGTAGTGTAGACACATGCATCTCGCTGACTCTTCCTGTAACCGTGAACCACCATGAACTCGTCAAACCGCTTGTTCCACTAACGAGGTGATTGCTTGAGTCCATAAAGTGACTTCTTCAGAAGACACACATGATCTGGTTTAGACTTGTCTTCATAACCTTCTGGTTGCTCCATGTACAAGTCTTCCTCTAGATTCCCATGCAAAAACGCTGTCTTCACGTCCATTTGCTCCAGCTGCAGGTCCAAGTTAACCACCAGTGACAAAAGTGTACGGATTGATACATGTTTGACAACTGGTGCGAACACTTCGTGGTAATCAATGCCTTCCCTTTGAGTGAAGCCACGAGCCACCAACCTCGACTTATACCTCTTAGGTTCTTCTTTTGTCATTCCTGGTTTTGATCTTGTAAAGCCACTTACAACTTATGACCTTCCTATCTTTTGGTCTCTTTACCAATACCCAAGTACCATTCTTCATTAAAGAGTCCATCTCATCGTCAGAGGCTGCACTCCACTTATCCCACTCTCGACTTGATTTAGCTTCAGCATAGTCTTTTGGTTCTTCTACATTCATCAACTCGAACATGGACAGTGCAAAAGCTACCTCCGAGCAATCATAGTCGTTGAACTTTGCTGGTGGCACTATAGTTCTTCGAGGTCTATCTCTAGCCAACTGATAGTGTTCAAGTCCTGAGTCTGCTTGTTCCATTTCAGCTTGATCTGAGTCCCCTAACTCCATCTCATCGGCTGAGCTTTGGGGAGCTCCTCCTTGACCTGAGTCTTGGACAGTTGCTTGCTCTCCATTAACTGGTATCTCTACAGCCCGACTACTGGTTTCATACTGAGTTGAAGTGTCAGGAACTCCTCCTTCAATGCCCTTCGGTATGTCCTTGAACATTACATCTTCACAGAACTTCACATTCCTGCTGACGACACATTTTTCATCCTCCACCAGCCATATCTTGTAGCCCTTGGTACCAGGAGGGTAACCAATCAACACACCCTTAATAGCCCTGGGTTTCAGCTTTCCCTGATCAATGTGTACATAAGCTACCGACCCAAACCTCCTCATGTGCTTGTATCCTGGTTTCTTCCCAAGCCATATCTCCTCTGGAACTTTAAAACCCACTGAAGATGCTGGTGATCTGTTGATGGTATACACTGAGAAAGCCGCTGCTTCTGACCAGAAATCTTCACTGAGTCCTGACTCGTTTAGGAGGCATCGTACTTTCTCCATTATTGTACGGTTCATTCGCTCTGCCACGCCGTTTTGTTGAGGCGTATAAGCACACGTTCTATGTCGTACTATTCCATTCTTCCTGCAAAACTCATCAAACACATGGTTGCAAAATTCTAGACCATTATCGGTCCTAAGACACTTAACCCTTTTATCAACCTGATTTTCTACAAGCGATTTCCATTCACTAAAGCTAGCAAATGTCTCATCCTTAGTCCTAAGAAACCATATCCAAACTTTCCTAGAATGATCATCTATAATGGACAAGAAGTACTTGTTACCTGACAGTGAGGGATGGACGTTTTGAGAGCCCCAGAGATCTGCATGAACATACTCTAAAACATTAGAAGTGTTATGCTTACCAGTACCGAAGCTTACCCTTTTGGATTTTCCCATTATGCAATTCTCGCAAAAAAACTCTGTCCCCACGTCCTTCTTGGATAGTACTCCTTCCCTTACTAGAACTTGCAGGTTCTTGTAACTCATATGTCCTAATCGGCTGTGCCAAAGCGGTGCTTTCAGTCGAAGACCTTCTGAGTTACAGGCTTCAGGATATATCGTCTCCCCATCGAGGATATACAAACCATTCTTCAGGATTCCACGCATAGCCAACTTAGATTTTTTGTGAAGACAATCTTGCCCTCTCCTCCGATGTGTTTGAATCCCAGCTTGTCGAGGGTTCCAGTAGAAATAAGGTTCCTTCGAAGTGATGAAACATATCTCACATTTTGCATAACCTTTACTGAACCACCATGAGTATTTATTCTCACAGTTCCTATCCCAAGGGTTTCCACCGTGTGAAAGTCTCCTAGCAGGATCTTGGTTGATTGTATCTCTTTGAAATCAGTGAACCAATCACGACGAGATGTCATGTGATGGGTGCACCCCGAGTCGATCACCCAATTTTCGTTTGCCTCATCTCCAGTGACCATTAGGGCATCCATGGTCTCAGGCTGGTCTATTGCGACGGCTGCCTCTCCTTCGCTATCTTGTTCCATTCTCTTCTTCCTTACAAAACAGTCAGCCTTGACATGTCCTTCCTTCTTGCAATACCAGCAAGTGATTTTCCTCGTCTTGGACTTACTTCTTCCTCTGTTTCTTCGAGAGTCACCATCTTCACGCCTGCTTTGCCTTCCTCTTTCTGAGGAGTAGAGAACGGTAGCAGTCCCCTTTTCACTCCTTCCACTATCTTGGATCTCTCTTTGTTTGGATCTTGCAGCCGATATGACTTCTTCCAAAGTAAGAGAAATCTTTCCTGTACTTGAGCGTGTGCTTCAACTGATCATAGCTCGTTGGGAGTGAGCTCAAGAAGACAATAGCTTGAATCTCGTCGGTGACATTTACACTCAAGCTTCCCATCTCTGCAACAATCTTAAGAAAATCATCTACATTTATATCAATAGACTTAGAACTATCGCATTTAAACGTATAAAACAAAGATTGCACGAATATTCGATTTGGTAAAGACTTGGATAGATACAACCTTTCAAGTGACGACCACATCGAAGCTGCGGTAGTGCAATGCTTGATCTTGCGAAGAACTTGGTTCCCGATGTTAAGGATGATCATATCTTTCGCCTTCTCGTCTTTCTCCAGTTTTACTGGATCCAGAATCGTCTTCATCTCCGGCGGTCCTCCATCGTCGTCATCCACCTTCTTTCCTTCTTCTTTGGTCACCGGAACTTCGATCTCAAAGTTGTCGTTTAGCACAACCTCCTTTAATCCTGATACTCCAAAGTGCGCCATCATTCGAATCGTCCATAAGGAGAAATCGCCGGTTCCATCGAACAGCTCCACCTCAGCTCGTATCGACTTCATTGTCATGATTGGACCTTCCTCGGATCTTGAGAACCGAGGCTCTGATACCACTTGTTGTGCGGAAACCTCCGATTCGAGTTGAATCGGACCTTTATCTTGCTCCTAACTTCACGCCTTGAATCTCACTTCACTCTCGAGAGAAAGAACACTCAAGATTTGAGGGAAAACGAATCAAGCGAGACGAGCACACACAGATCTTTTTGGTTACCCAGGGTATCTCTCCGATATGGAGAACTAATCCCTGGAGCCAGACTCAGTCTAGCAAATCCACTAGAACAAAGGATCTCCTCTCCAACTCAGAGATGGATCAACATGCACCGAGTCGTATACAGTAGCTTCGTCTCTCTCTCTTACTTCCTAATCTCTCTATTCTCTTATATATCGAGAATGTACAAGACCTTACCAAGATTAAATGATCAAACCCGGTTTAACATTTAACCAGCTTGACCAACTCTAATCTAATTAACCCGAGTAAAAACCTATAGCTAACCCGAAGTAGACTAAGCTTAGATCACATATCAACACCATTAAAAACAAATTACCTAGAACAAACACATTCCAAAAGAAACTATCTAGTTTATCAATATATATACATTTTTTTGTTTGGGCATTAGTAATTAATTAGATATGTATGATTTCGTTTTATTTCAAAATCATTTAGTTTCATGTGTTCTATTTTATTTAGCAGTTTTTCTAAAATTAGTATATGTTTAGTCGTATATGGCATATAGAGATAATGTATTGTATATTTTTCGTTTACAATATCTAGGATTTCATATGACATTGTACACTTTCAAAAATCTACTTATAGTATATGTTTGATAGACAATACATGATCTATTCTAATTATGTTTGATGTCAATTGATTTAAAATTATTATACTATATATTTTATTTTTGATATTAAACTTGTATATAAATTAATTAGACTGACTAGCTAATAGTAGTATTTTGATATTAAGGTAACTAGCCTAGGTTTTCTAAATTGTATTAAAATTAATTTAAAATACTAACTACATATGAGTATTAGGTCTTTATGTGCATATTTACGTACGTATACTAACTATATAGATATTCCATTAAATTTGTTTAGTCATTAATATTAAAAAATAGATATTATAAAGATATTAAGCATTGATAACAGTCATTTAAGCTAAATATCCAATAAATATTAAATTTTAACTAACAATAAATTGTTGTAACAGAAAAATTTGAGTTATTATCTATTCTAATCTATTAATGAAAAAGTGAATAGGTCCAAAATTTGAATGACAACCTTTTAACAATACATAAAAATATGAACAGGGCCTGTAACTATAAAATTCGAGCCTTACAATGGAAATATTCCTTCCTTGGTGTCTACTACATATTCATGGACTAAGGTAGTAGAAAGTTAATTCATTTGTCAATCAAAATCCGGGGGATACGGGGCCTCGATTTCATTCTTGATCTTCTAAGTTGTGGAACATTTTGTCAGATGGCGAGTATAATATTCTTGGATCAGCCTGTTGGAACCGGCTTCTCCTACAAAAGAACTCCAATTACTGAGAAAACCAGTGATACTATAGAAATTGTTCGGGTTCATGAGTTTCTTCAGAAGGTGATAGACTTACTTAATTGTCTCTTGACGCATATCGTATTTTGTGCATAGATATTTATTTCTATATTCTCTTAATGTTGTTATGCAGTGGCTACACAAGCACCCTGAGTTTTACTCCAACCCTTTTTACGTCGCCGGAGATTCTTATTCTGGTAAGATTGTTCCAGGCCTCGTTCAAAGGATCTCAAAAGGTATGTTTTATTATCACATGAATAAATGCAGTCCGTGCCCGTTATTTAAGTGTTGTTTCTCACCAATTTTCTCTCACTTTATAACAATATACAACCGTGCAGAAAACTATATATGCTGCAAACCTCCAATAAATCTTCAGGTCATTGTTATATACCACTTCAAAGTACTATATATATGTGCAAATCTCCATTTTAATATATATTTTTGATGGGAGAACAGGGTTATGTGCTCGGAAACCCGATAACTGATATTGAAGAAGAACTAAATTATCGGATTCCATATGCTCATGGAATGGGACTAATCTCTAATGAACTCTACGAGGTATGAATTGTATGGCATGCTTTCATTAGAGATATTTTAGAATTGACAAGTTTAGTCTAACCTTTTTTCCAAAGCATCAAAAGTTTATGGTCAACAATAGTATTCAATACAACAATCAATCTGAAATAACAACCCTTTAAATTATTTTTACAGTCAATGAAGAGAGTCTGCAAAGGAAAATATCTAAATGTGGATCCAATGAATACAGAATGCGTAAAACTCACTGAAACTTTCGATAAGGTACTTTTGTGGAAAGTCGTTGATGTTCAGTACTCTATCTGATAGTCATCACTACTTATCCAGAAATTTTTGTCCATTTTCAGTGTACCGACAAAATTAATATATATGACATATTACTACCAAATTGCGATATTACATCTCCAGATTGCTTTGTAAGTTATACTTTATCCTTCCTCCTTCTAGTTACTAACATAAATTATATGTTTTTTTGGTAAAAATATTACAATTTTTATGTTTATGTTTAATGACCAAGGTAAATTATATGTTTAAGTTCCAATTCTATCCAAAAATTTGACTAATCAAAATTTTACAGATCAAATCAAGTACTAAAAAGATACAATTATAATGGAGTAATGAAAATGAAGATAGTTCGATTAAAGAAAATTAAAGCAAAAATATGAAGATTATTTAAAGTTAAATTCATGATCAATTTTTTAGTTATTCTATGATCAGAGTACTGTACCTAAGCTTCTACAATCTTTTAGTTATACAACTAACATTCTAAGAATGAAGAAACATATTTTCGATGTTGCTTTTGCAGTTATATAAGTATACTCTACTGAGTTATTGGGCTAACGATGAGAGAGTTCGCGAAGCTCTTCGAATCAGGAAGGTAATATGCAAAGTATTTTTTTTGGATAAAAATGTATTCCAACAGCTTATAGTGATGACCTATATTTAGAATTAAATTTATATATATATATATATGGCGATCTCATATCACAGGGGAGTGTAGGAAAATGGGAGCGATGTGGGAGTATTCTATACAATCAAAACATTAAAAACACAGTAGCATACCATATGAATAACAGCATTAATGGCTATCGATCACTCATCTACAAGTAAGAGCTGGACTTTCATCTACTTCTGTGTAATAACTGACAGGTAACCGTACAAGTAGGGGTGGAAAAAAAATCATAACTGCAGAGATCTAACCAAACCAAGTTGAATAAAACCTAACTGAATTAAATCAAAGCAAACCAGAATGAAAACTTGCTTTACAAAACTATTCATTTTATTTGAAAAAAAAAACTAAAACAGATATTAGTGTTATTGAACCAAAATATGCATATTGAAAGATGCACCCATGTTAAATAATTATTAAATATGTTAAAGTCATTATACATTAATATTTTCAAATTCTTTTTTCTATGACAAATGAAATCCAAGTGAAAATCAAACAAAAACTGGATATAGTTGAACTAAAACCAAATTAAATCCAAAAAAACAAATTACAAATAGGGAAATTGTAATTTTACCACAAATTTGATACCACTTTGCAAATTCACCTTTAAAAATGACAATTTTCAAAAATACCTTTAAATTATGATGAAAGTAGACTAAATTATTTTTTCAAAATATTTATAAAAAATTTAGAAACTCAACTTCACCCCTTCAACACTAAACCCAAAACAATAATCACTAAAATGTAAACCCAAATGTTAATATATTTTTGATTGAATGTATTTTTGCAAAATGGTACTTAATTTGTGCTCTTTTTAGTAATTTCTCATTACAGATTGGTTTAATTTCTATAAAGGACTGAAAAATTTGAACTGAGACAAAAAGCAAAACTTGATCCATTCTTACCAATAAGTTGGGGTAGTCAAAAATCTGAGGTCTTTAAATTTTAAAGCATCCACATATGGGTTTGGAATTCATATCCGTCAAATGTTGAAATAAGCATGGATCACAAGCAAACCTAAAGAAACTAGGAATAGGAAACATATTTAGGAGTTATCTAAATATGTTAAGAGAGTTAAGAAAAGGAAATTATTCTATCGAGAGAATAGGAAGTTTGTATAGATCTTTCTCTATATAAGGAGATGCAAGGTTGTTACGTAACTTACGAGTTTAGAGACCGAGAGATTTGAGAGCTTTAGTTTTTGAGTTAGTTTTCTAAAGCAATAAAGAAGAGTTTTTCTTTATATCAGGTTCTTATCAATCTTTGAGTTCTAGATTTGGTATCAGAGCTAGACGATCCGTGAGAAAGCATGGCAAATGGTGCTATCATCCCGAAGAAATCAACGGTAGGAGGAGGAGTCTCTTCTATTCCTATGTTGAATACGACGATTATACAATATGGTCAATGAGAATGAAGATTGCTCTCAAAGTCCATAAGGTATGGGAAGTTATTGATTGAGAGGTAGAATCAGGTGATACCGCGAAGAACAACATGGCCATTGCTTTATTGTTTCAATTGATACCAGGAACTCTTATTCTCCAAGTAAGGGAGCTAGATACGGCGAACAATGTATGTGAAGCAATAAAACCCAGACATATTGGAGCAGAACGAGTCAAGGATGCAAGATTACAAACTCTAATGTCTGAGTTTGAGAGACTAAAGATGAAAGATTCAGAGAAAAATGATGACTTTGTTGGCAAGCTATCAAAGATCTCATAAAATTCCTGCAGCCATAGGAGTGCATATCGAAGAATAAAAACTTGTGAAGAAGTTTTTGAATTGTCTCCCTTAAAAGAAATACATACATATAGTGGCCTCTCTTGAACAAGTATTAGATCTTAATAGAACAACTTTCAAAGACATTGTAGGATGGATTAAAGCCTATGAATAGAGAATTGCCGAAGAAGAAGATGTTTAAGAAGACCAGGCAAATTGATGTATGCAAATATGGAGATTCAAAACCGCGACTTCAGTGGAACCCGGGGCGAGGAGACAGTCCTTTTACAGAGGAAGAGGTCGTCGGCGGTCTAATGGTGTAAGGAACGCTTCACGCATTACATGTTTAAGATGCCATAAATTAGGGCACTTTGCATAGCAGTGCTCTGATCGACTGCTCAAGTTACAAGAGGCTCAAGTAGCTGACAATAACAACACTGAGGACGCAGATGAAATGATGATGCATGAAATGGTATATCTAAATGGGAAGAGTTGCGTGCCAAGCAAGTTTGAAACAAATAGAGATGGAGATAATATATGGTATCTTGATAATGTGGCTAGCAATCACATGACATGAGATCAGAGGTACTTTGATAAGCTTGATAATTCTGTTTCTAGTAAAGTAAGATTTGGGGACGACTCACGCACTGACATAAAAGGAAAGGGCACTATCGCTTTCATCGACCTGAATGGAGAAGCACGAGTAATGAAATTTTTTACTACATCCCAGACTTAAAGAGCAACATTACAATTCTTGGGTAAGCCATGAAATCTGGATGTGATATAAGACTGCAAGGAGGATAATTGACAATGCATGATCAAAAAGGAAAGTTGCTTGTCAAAGCACCAATATCCAAAAATCGGCTTTACAAAGATCGAATGGGATTAAGAAACAATGCACATTTGTCTCTTGCAAGAATCAGAGAGTCAAGCAGATGGCATGCACGAATAGGACATGTGAGTTATGGAACAATCAAGCTTATGATAGACAAAGAACTTGTTCGAGGCATTCGGAATGTTATCATTGAGAAAGAAATCTGCAGCTCATGTTTGTTCGGTAAACAAACTAGACAAGTGTTTCCACAAACTACTACCTATCGTGCATCAAAGAAGCTCAAGCTCATACATGGAGATCTCTGTGGACCTATAAAACCAAGTACGAGTGCTGGAAATAGGTATATCTTTGTGCTCATCGACGATTATTCTCGATACATGTGGACAATTCTGTTGAAAGAAAAAGGAGAGGCATATCAAAAGTTCCAAAAGTTTAAAACAATAGTGGAACAAGAATCAGAAACAAGAATACAAACTTTCAGAACTAATAGAGGAGGAGAATTTGTGTCCCTAGAGTTTAATTCTTACTGTCAGGACAACAACATCAACGTCATCTTACTGCTCCATATACTCCTCGGCAGAACATAGTGGTAGAACTTCAAAATAGAACACTGATGGAGATGGCTAGAAGCATCTTAAAGCATATGAGTATGCCTAATTACTTATGGGGAGAAGCAATAAGGCATTCGACATATCTTCTGAACAGAGTAAGGACAAGAGCGCTTACGAATGAAACTCCATTTGAATGCTTTCGGGGAAAGAAACCAAGTGTTGATCATATTAGAATTTTTGGTTGCATTGCATATGTCAAGATAGACAAACCTCATCTGAAGAAACTAGACGACATATAACGAGTGCTTGTTCATCTAGGAATAGAACCAGGATCCAAAGCCTATCGCTTACTTGATCCGCAAACAAAGAAGATAGCTAGGAGTCAAGATGTAGTATTCGATGAGACAAAGGGTTGGAACTGGAAACGTAATGATTCTGAAGATGGCGTAAATGAAAGCTTTAGAATCAAGCTTCGTGATTTTGGAAATCATGTCTTCAAGAGAAAGAAGAAAAAGTTGAGGAAGAACAAGATACGCTGAGTAGTGAAAGTGATAATGCACCGGGAGATAACAGAATCTCGAACCTACAAACGAAGAAGAATTAGAGCATGAGAGTGAGGAAATCGGTGAAGTGTCACTACCTGCATCATCACCTGTTCTTTGGAGATCGCAGAGACAAAACAACAAGCCGAAGTATCTTGAGGATTATGTTCTTCTTGCGGAAGAAGAAGGACATATGTAGTTGTTATGTTTAAACAATGAGCCGAGAAGTTTTTAAGAATCCAGAGAATGGAAAGAGTGGACTGATTCTTGTTTAGAAGAGATTAAGTCTATAAAGAAGCTTCACACATGGGAACTTGTGAATTTGCCGGTTGGAGCAAAGTCGATTAGCTTGAAATGGTTATTTAAGATCAAGAAAATGGGAGTATAAACAAGTACAAAGCTTGACTTGTTGCTAAAGGCTATGTACAAACAATATGGAATAGACTTTGAGAAAGTTTTCGTGCCAGTAGCCCGGATCGAGACAGAAAGATTACTTATCAACATTGCAGCTTCAAATGAATGGGAAATTCACCATCTTGATGTGAAAACAGCCTTCCTGTATGGAGAATTAAAAGAAACCATGTATGTTCTGTAACCTGAAGGTTTCGAAAAGGAAGGGAGTGAGAACAAACCCTATAAGTTAAACAAAGCAATATGGGCTAAGACAAGCACCAAGAGCATGGAAAAGCAAGTTAAATAACATCTTGACGGAGCTGCGGTTTGTGAAGTGCTCTAAAGAGCCATCAGTCTATCGAACGGAGGTAAAAGAAGGAATTCTTGTTGTAGCAGTGTATGTCGATGACTTATTTGTATCAGGAACAAATCTGGATATTATCAACAACTTTAAAAAAGAGATGGCCTCTAAGTTTGAGATGAGTGATCTCGGGAAACTGACGTATTATCTCGGAATTGAAGTGTTTCAACATTAATAAGGAATTACATTAGATCAGAGGCGTTATGCACTCAAGATCTTGGAGGAGTCAGGTATGAGAGACTGTAATCCGGTTCATACACCCATGAAAACAGGACTAAACTTGGCTAGGTCCGAGAATGAAAAGGAGATAGACGCTAGAAACTTTAGAAAGATGGTCGGCTATCTTTGTTACTTACTACATACGAGACATGACTTATCTTATCGTGTTGGCATACTAAGTCATTATATGCGGAGTCCTAGAGCTTCACATGGAGTTGCAATGAAACAAGTATTGAGATACTTAAAAGGAACCATTGGCATCGGTCCAACCTTTGAAAGATGTACAAGCGTTCCACAACTGGTAGGTTACTATGACAGTAGCCACAATGTTGATCCAATTGATGGTAGAAGTACAACTGAACACATATTTTATCTTGGCAAGAGTCCGATTACATGGTGTTCAGAAAAGCAAGACATTGTTGCGTTATCTTCCTGTGAAGCAGAGTTTATGGCCGGGACAGAGACAGCAAAACAAGCAATTTGGCTTTAAGAATTACTTGGTGAAATAGTTGCTTCAGTGAACAAAAATGTTGTCATCTACATCGACAACAGCAATTGCTTTAACAAATAATCCAGTGTTTCATAGCAGAAACAAGCATATACATAGGAGATACCACTTCATAAGAGAATGTTTCGAAAGTGGCCAAATAGAAGTGGACATGTTCCAGGAAGTAAGCAAAAGGCAGACATACTTACGAAGGCCTTAGGAAGAAACATGTTTAAAGAAATGAGGGAGCTAATAAGATTACAAGATTTGGAGAAAGAAGGTTTCAAGCTTAAAGGGGAGATTTTTGAGATAAGCTTGAATCACAAGCAAGCCTAAAGAGACTAGGAATAGGAAACATATTTAGGAGTTAGCTAATATGTGAAGAGAGTTAAGAAAAGGAAATTAGAGAATAAGAAGTTTGTGTAGATTTTTCTCCGTATAAGGAGATGCAAGGTTGTTGCATAACTTATGAGTTTAGAGATTGAGAGATTTAAAAGCTTTAGTTTTTGAGTTAGTTTTCTAAATCAATAAAGAAAGAGTTTTTCTTTAAATCGGGTTCTTATCAATCTTAGTTCTAGATCAAATACAAAGCATGATTATACGATCCATATCTATCATATTATACATAAAAGTAAATAAAATAATAAAATAAACTGAATATCAAATAAAAATAAAATAAAATTTATAATACCGTATAAATATATGCATTATATATTTTACCCACTCCTACCTACAAAATTCTACAGATTGTAAAATTTCTACGATTTGTGGTGAACAGCGGTGATCATGATTTGTTGGTAGCTTTCCTTGCTACTGAAGCGTGGATAAAATCTCTCAATTATTCCATCATCGATGACTGGAGGCCTTGGATGAAGAACAAGGATAATATTGCTGGGTAAATAATTTATTTAGTTTAGTTCTCTTGTTTATTTATTTTCTTGTCATATCTCAAGCTCATTTGACTCACCTATAAGTCCTTATTTTTGCCAGATACACGAGAACTTATGCCAATAAGATGACATTTGCTACTGTTAAAGCAAGTCTTCTTTTCTCCATCTCTATTGCCACTGCATTAAGAAATCAAAAGTCTTCATGTTTTGTCTTTTAACTTTTTTGAGTGTCTGATTATAGGGAAGTGGACACACCGCAGAGTTTAAACCAGAAGAGACTCTTATGATGTTCCAAAGATGGATAACTGCTCAACCTCTGTAATAACTAATAAGAGATGATGGCCTTCACCAGTATGAAAATTTTATATATTGTTTAGCAATCAACTAATAATGCGAATAAACCCTTCTTTGTTGAAAGGGATAAAATAATAATATCACCTCTATGATTTTTTTATGGCATAACACTTGAACTTTGAAAATTATATGGAGAATGTTGTATCTTTGTCTAAGGCGATCTCCAACCCATTACACCATTTTAACATCAAATTTTTGGTGTCTCCAATCCACTACAGCAAATCTTACACTAAAAAATAGTTTTTATATAATATTATTAAATCAATTGTGTATCTTTCAATAATGTGATAGATATAAATTATTTTATAACTAAAATATATTTTTTAATTTAATTATATTTAAATGTAAATAAATATAACATTTTATTTCAAAATCAGAATTTATAACAAAATGCAAATTACATTGAACTAATTATGAGAATTAGTATATTTAAACCACAAATGTTCAATTAGTGCATATGAAGTTCAAAAAGAGATTCTTGATCTTTGATTTGCCTGTGACGAGTTAAGAATTCTTGAAACTAGCATCATCATCACCGGTCATCTCAACTTCCGCACTTGGAATTTCAGTTTGTTCTTCAACTATTGCATTTTTATCACGTTCACCTTCATATTATGCATTATGATACAAGTTGTCATTACATCATGCAAGACTTTTTTATTCCATAATCGTGATGGTCCAGCTACAATTGCAAATCGTGATTGCAAAACTCCAAATGCACCCTCCATGTCTTGTCTACATGATTTTTGTTCCATTGCAAGAACTTTTTTTAAGGACCACGTGGGTTGTGAACGGTTTGGAAAAGAGTGGACCATTATTGATAGATACCATCAGTTAGATAATAACCCATATTATAAGTTTTTCTATTTATAACATAATTAGAAGGCAGAGCAGTACCTTGAGCTAGACTAGAAAAAAGGTGAGATGTCTCTAACACATTAATATCGTTATTAGATCCCAGTGGACCAAAATAAGCATGCCAAATCCAAAGATCATAATCAGCTACAACCTCTAGAACAATAGTAGGAGATCCACTATGCCCAGTATTTTTCCATTTCCAATGTATACAATCTAGACTACCCAACATACCTGGAAATCCTCGTTGTTCACCAATATGGAGTAGTCATGGAACATCATTAGCTTCAGGCGATCGAAGATAACAGAATCCAAATACCTCGACCGTTGCACGACAAAATCATTTTAGATTCTAACGCAATAGACTCTCCTATTTTGATATACTCATCGGTGAAATCTGCTGGTACACCATACGCCAACATTCGAAATACAACTGTAGTTTTTTTGCAAACCAGACAGCCTAAGTCTTTCGAGTTCATCTCTTCGTTGGACAAAGTACTTGTCATGTCATTGAATAGCATCATAAATACGAAGAAACAAAGGACGGCCCATTCGAAATCTTCGTCGAAACATTGTGTCTGAAAATAATAGATTCTCTGCAAAGTAGTCGTTGAAGAGATTAGGAGACGCATTATCTCAGTCACAGTTGATGACTATATGACCAGGAATAGATCCACCACGGGTTCTCTTGTTAATAAGATATTTTGAGTGATGAAAAAGTTATTGTTTGTAGTAATTTGATAAACTACTTGCCTTTCAATATCATCATAATAATCATTTTCTGAAGATGAAGAAGAAGACGAAGAAGAACTATGAGATGAACTACCATAGTTAAAATTCTTTTTTTATGAAAAGAAATTTAAGATGATGGTCTTATTCTTGATACATGATAAGACATTTTATAGGCAATTATAAAAAAAATGAATCAATCTAAGACGTCTAATTTCTTTGGTAAAGATCTAACCGTTGCACTGGTTTGTCACATCATCTCTTATTTCCATGATCATATTATAAAAAAGACGAGTCAATCTAAACCGTTAATTTTTCCTGAAGAAGATCTAATTGTTACACATCATCTCTTATTTCTATGATCTTATTAGGAAAAGACGAATCAATCTAAACCGTCAAATTTCTCTAGCCAAGATCTAACCGTTGCATTGATTAGTCACATAATCTCTTCTTTCCATGATCAAGTTATTAGAAAAAGATGAATCAATCTAAACCATCTAATTTATATGACCAAGGTTTAACTGTTGCGTTGATTGGTCACATCATCTCTTATTTCCATTATCACATTCTAAGAAAAAAAACGAATCAATCTAAACCGTTAATATTCTGGACAAGATCTAACTGTTGCATTGATTAGTCACATCATCTCTTATTTCCATGATCTTATTAGAAAAGACGAGCCAATCTAAACCATAGATTTTTACTTACTTCTCTATATAAATGTATACTAGTCTTTCAATGTCATCTTCAACACACTTTCTTTAACCTACTACTTTTCTAAATGACTTCAATTCGCTCTTCGTCATATTCCATTGAAGAATATATGCACTTGTGTCATATGTATCTTGACGTTTGTCAAAATCCAATCATAGGAATAAACCAGTCAAAAGATCAGTTCTGGGCAAGAGTTGAAACGAGTATCAAAAATCTGAAATTTTCAATCGCCAACCAAGACCAAGAAGATCCTCACAAACTTGAATGACAACAATTTTACTGCTGTCTACAAGCTGAGAGGATGTGTTAACCAAATTGAAAATAAGAATCCAAGCAGTGCCTCAGAACAAGACAATGTAAGTATATATACTTCAAATTTTGTACTTGATTACTAAATCTTTGATAATTTTGTTGTATTTGCTACAGTATATTATTATTTTTTTGTCTATATTTAATTCAGTTAAACCAAGCAAAGATATTATTAGCACAAGATGTCAAATACAATAGAGGATTCAAATTCGACCATGTTTGACATATCCTTAAAGGCATAGAGAAAATTGCAAATAACAACACCAAGAAGATGGGTGTAATGTTACATCATCTCCGTCATTTTCAGTTGATCCGGAATCATCTCCATCCCCTGGTATGAATTTATTTGATTTAAATATGAATTCAGCCACTTCTAAATTATCTTCAAGACCGATGGGCTCGAAAAAAAGAAAGAAAATAGGAAATTACAATCTGAAGAGGAATTTAAACAAATGATGGAGAAAAATGATAAACTTATCAAAACTATTATTAAAAGATACTTCTGAAAGAAATGAAATTCAGAGACAAAAGGTCAAGGTGGCAAAATGAAAGAAGTGAAAATATATTATTCGAAAATCTTAGCTCCATAACTGATCCGGCATCTCGTGTTTCAATGAGAGAGAAAGAATTTTGAGAAAAGAGCACAAAACAAACCAATCTGAAGAACATGGAGAAGGCTCTCAGTATCAATATCAAGGATCTCAGTATCGAGTATTTCAAGCTCAAGGAGAACAAGTTCAAGGTAAAGATCAAACATCAACAAATGATACAGAAACTTTTACTCTATATTATAACTATCTTAGTGATCTAACGATAATCTTCTCGAATTTGAGTTTAGTATTTGAATTTCTTTTTCAAAAATTATTTTTTCGTATGCATTTTATGTTTATTTAGTTTTAATATTTTTTAATGTTTAATTTGAACTTTTCTATGAATCTTTGAATTAATTTTATATTATATTGATTTATTTTTATAGTAGTTAAAATTAGAATGTAAAAAGTAAATATGATATATTTATTTTGACATAAAATATATACTTTGACTAAAAATTAATTCAATTGATATGTAATCAAACATAATTAGATAATTTTCAAATAAACATTGTTCAATTTGTTATTTAAAAAAAAAGAAAGAAAAAAAGTTTTGGCGTTGCTACACGCCATATATGGTGCAAATGTAGCCAAAAAGAAATCCCACCAAAATGCAGTTTTTATGGCGTTAGATTGGAGAGAGGAAACACTATTTTCCACGCCATTATGATGTTTTACAGTATGACTGGAGGTTTCCTAAGTATTTACAAAATGTTCATAGCCTATACTTCCAAGTTGAACTCGAACTGAATATTTGTTGGCTGGCCCAAACTCAAAATTCTTTGATGGACTTTTTTTTGTCGTCAACTTTTTCATTCATAAAATCCAAGCAAGGGAAATTTTATAAAACCAACAAAGAAAACCCCAACAATTGAGATTACAAATATCCCTTATACATTATTTACCAAGTGATTTGTTCAAGTGTAATCACTACAATTACCCTAAGAAAACAATGATGACATAGCTACAAATGTGACATAAATTCTTTTAATTATGAAATGACTTAAAATTAATTATGACATAATTCAATTATAGAAATAAAAAAATAAAGTAATAAGTATATAGTCATTACCATAGTTATAAAACATAAGAAAGAATAAATATTAGATGTGATTTTTTTATACACTTGCAAAATGAACAAATTAATAACACAAAAAAAACTAAAAATATTCATTTGTTCATCGGAATTTTATATTGTTATTGCTTCAATGAAAATTTTAAATTGTATGAATATATTTATTTACTATATTTAAGTTTTATGAATAGATTATTTTGTATACTGCTCATGTTTAGGATTTTATTAAATATAATATATACATGGTATTATAATTCATGTTAATGATATACAATAATAAAATATAGATAACATATGTAAATAGTTTTTATAATATTTTTATTCTGCAAATAAAACTTCTATGAAAACTAATTATTTTCTATACCTCAAAAGTTTTATTTACTTTTACAAAAAAATATTTTAAAAATATATACTATTGCTTTTGAATAATTATATCATCCATAATATCATATATATTATTTACCAATTGATTGTTTAAGTGTATAATCACTATAAGAAGAAAAGGATGACATAGATCACTACAAAAATCTGGTATATCTATTGTTCATTATAATACAATAAATAAAATGATTATTTCAGAAAAAAAATTATTTAAACTAAATGACAATGTAAATTAAAAATTTCATAAACTAAAATCTTAATTACATATGGTTCCTTTAGGTTTTTAAAACTGAATAAACTAAATTGAGTAAAATAATAGAATAAAATATTTTTTTAAAATTATTATGTTTACTGATAGTGCTGGAAAACATCTAGTAAAGTATCTACTATATTAAAACAGAGTCCTATTTAAATACTACCATGGGATATTTTTTTTGGACCTATTGAACATGTTGTGATTTATCTATTAATTAGTTATCATATTATTTATATATCTTATTAACTAACCTTCCTATTTTTTCTACGTATCTATAAAATAACTTTTATTAAATATATATTTTATTTTAACACATTATTTAGCCAATCAATCTAAACCATATAAATAAATATCATTTGACAAATTTTATAAATACGATCATTGAATTTTGTATTCAACAGTAGAACAAAATATGTGATTTATTGACATTTGAGTTCATCGTGCTATATAGTTTTTGACCTAGCATATGTGAATCATAAAACATGCTATATTAGAGTTCAAATATACAATATAATATTATCATATACTTTGTACATTATAATGACTTATAAAATCTATTCTATTAAAATAGAATCTTATATTTATCTATCTTGAAAGTTGTCATTTAACTTTTGGATTGTTTCAAATTTGTTAGTGTATTACATAATTTATAGTTCTATTTAATTAAAAACGAATATTTATAATTATCTCTATTACTCACTATTTATCTTCATTCATAATTTTTCATATCTTACCTAAATATAACAACTTCAACAGAATATGGTAATTAGAATATTTTATTTTTTTAAAAAGAGTAATCAAAATATACTATTCGATTTTTAAAATATGAAAATCAAAATATTTTTAATTATATATAATTTTTGATACACAAAAATATCACCGTCCTTGAGGTGCCTTGCAGATCTTACACAGTGAATTCGTTTATAAAGCGAGCATGACATCACCTCTGAGACTTCACCCAAATATTAAGGGGCAGTTATCTCTTGCACTGTAGATTGGATCTCTGAGTAAGAAAGTTAAGAGTGTTCATCAAAACTCCGTCAAAACACGAAGCATAACACTCTGCACCAAACAAACGGCATAATCTTGAGTTCACTCCCACGAATGACCTGCACTCGAAACTCACCGTTGCTGTTAAGTGAGGATTTACGAATCCTTGAGAGATGAATCAAGCACATATGAAAGGGAAGATCCGGTTAATTAATAGGGTATGACCCTCCCATAAGCAAGAAGAGATTTGAAACAAGCAAAGACGAAGGTAAACTGAATAAAAAAAAGATAAATGACCTAAGTTGGAGCTAAGATCCGCACAAGGTGGAGAAACAAAACCGGGTTAACACCGGAACACACCAAAATCTTTAGAATCAAAAGAGAACAGGATGTAAAACTATATGCATACCACAACTCCGGCGGGAACCGACATTGGCCGGAGACAGAGGCTGAAGATGATCGGAATCTTTGAGATAGATTGGGAGAGAGAGAGAGAGAGAGAGAGAGAGAGAGAGAGAGAGAGAGAGAGAGAGAGAGAGAGAGAGAGAGAGAGAGAGAGAGAGAGAGAGAGAGAGAGAGAGAGAGAGAGAGAGAGAGAGAGAGAGAGAGAGAGAGAGAGAGAGAGAGAGAGAGAGAGAGAGAGAGAGAGAGAGAGAGAGAGAGAGAGAGAGAGAGAGAGAGAGAGAGAGAGAGAGAGAGAGAGAGAGAGAGAGAGAGAGAGAGAGAGAGAGAGAGAGAGAGAGAGAGAGAGAGAGAGAGAGAGAGAGAGAGAGAGAGAGAGAGAGAGAGAGAGAGAGAGAGAGAGAGAGAGAGAGAGAGAGAGAGAGAGAGAGAGAGAGAGAGAGAGAGAGAGAGAGAGAGAGAGAGAGAGAGAGAGAGAGAGAGAGAGAGGAGAGAGAGAGAGAGAGAGAGAGAGAGAGAGAGAGAGAGAGAGAGAGAGAGAGAGAGAGAGAGAGAGAGAGAGAGAGAGAGAGAGAGAGAGAGAGAGAGAGAGAGAGAGAGAGAGAGAGAGAGAGAGAGAGAGAGAGAGAGAGAGAGAGAGAGGAGAGAGAGAGAGAGAGAGAGAGAGAGAGAGAGAGAGAGAGAGAGAGAGAGAGAGAGAGAGAGAGAGAGAGAGAGAGAGAGAGAGAGAGAGAGAGAGAGAGAGAGAGAGAGAGAGAGAGAGAGAGAGAGAGAGAGAGAGAGAGAGAGAGAGAGAGAGAGAGAGAGAGAGAGAGAGAGAGAGAGAGAGAGAGAGAGAGAGAGAGAGAGAGAGAGAGAGAGAGAGAGAGAGAGAGAGAGAGAGAGAGAGAGAGAGAGAGAGAGAGAGAGAGAGAGAGAGAGAGAGAGAGAGAGAGAGAGAGAGAAGAGAGAGAGAGAGAGAGAGAGAGAGAGAGAGAGAGAGAGAGAGAGAGAGAGAGAGAGAGAGAGAGAGAGAGAGAGAGAGAGAGAGAGAGAGAGAGAGAGAGAGAGAGAGAGAGAGAGAGAGAGAGAGAGAGAGAGAGAGAGAGAGAGAGAGAGAGAGAGAGAGAGAGAGAGAGAGAGAGAGAGAGAGAGAGAGAGAGAGAGAGAGGAGAGAGAGAGAGAGAGAGAGAGAGAGAGAGAGAGAGAGAGAGAGAGAGAGGAGAGAGAGAGAGAGAGAGAGAGAGAGAGAGAGAGAGAGAGAGAGAGAGAGAGAGAGAGAGAGAGAGAGAGAGAGAGAGAGAGAGAGAGAGAGAGAGAGAGAGAGAGAGAGAGAGAGAGAGGAGAGAGAGAGAGAGAGAGAGAGAGAGAGAGAGAGGAGAGAGAGAGAGAGAGAGAGAGAGAGAGAGAGAGGAGAGAGAGAGAGAGAGAGAGAGAGAGAGAGAGAGAGAGAAGAGAGGAGAGAGAGAGAGAGAGAGAGAGAGAGAGAGAGAGAGAGAGAGAGAGAGAGAGAGAGAGAGAGAGAGAGAGAGAGACAAACTTTCTTTGATGACATTTTAGTATGAACCCGTTATTTTAAGGCGAATTTGGTAAGTTTTAATGTCTTTGACAATATGAAGTTTACGATGTATTCAAGGGAGATATAGCTTATTCTACACTAACTACAAATATTCTGCATTATATGTTTTTTTGTATAACCACACTTAATAAGTTAATACTAATTTCGAAAATAGACTCGATTCTTGTCTCTAATCTGTCCCATGACGTAAAGAGAAACCATCAGGTTACAGATTTATCCTCGTTTGTCAAATGACACTGAATTTTTCGCTAGAAAAAATAAGGAAAAGGAGATTTACTCGGCATTAGGAACTTGCGAAGTGTTTGGTATAAATAAGCATGCCATCAACGAGGAATATCATCCGGAGAAACCCTAAAACACGGGAACAAAGAGGTTTACCTAAAAGAGATAGGGAGTAAAAGAAACTAAGGCAAAAGATATATTGTTTAAGTCATGTCTTTGCGGAATAAATTTTCTTTGCTCTTTCTTTTTCTTTGTTTTGTTTTCTTTTGATGTCATATTTTATATAAGGACAGCGCTTACAGCATTTGTGTAAACCCCTTTGATTGATAGTGAAAGTTGTGGGAGACGATTTTCGCCCTAGACGAGACTAGGAACTCAGTGATCAAATTATTTGTGCTAAATAATTAAGAAATCTAACGATCAATTAATATTTCTTAAAAAAGTGGTATTACAGCAATCCATATTTGATTGCAGGTGTAAAAGATATCACGGGGTCCAATCAGAATCGCAAAGAAGATAGATAAGAGTGCATTATGTTCTTTGAGGAAAGTGTGAATCCATAGTCTCCAAGGTGATGTTTGAATCTTCAGTTTGTTTACATATTGCAAAAGGTTAAACTAACTAGTTATATTATGGAGGTAACACATAAAAGAGTTGTAAGATCAAAGGGAAACATGACTGGAGTTTAGGGAAGAACAATGTGTGGATGCGATAACATTCATCTCAAAGGAAAAATTGAAAAAAGGACGATATCGAAAGTCTTCTTAAAAAGGTTGAAACATAAGTAGTTGTCACTACTTATGTTTAAAGGGATTTTAGATCAAGGTGGAGATGTGTTTGACAAAGATGGCTTTGGTCCGCGAAACAAAAAAAAAGGAAGGTGGAGTTAATTTGTTGATGTTCAAAGCAACGGAAAGAAAATTATGTTTTTGTTGTGAAAGGATTAGTATATCTTATTAATAACATGAGGTTCCTTTATATAAGGATTACATAAGTGGTAAACCCTAGATACATAACACTATGGGCCTTAGCCCAATACATAAGTGAACCCCTAATGGGTATATAGTCTAAGGCGATATGGGTTTGGTTAGGGCCCATCCACCATTTCATAACACTCCCTCTTGGATGCCATAACCATATAGAGCTCATATCATGCTTAATGTTGCCTCATTAAACCCTCTCCATGGAAAACCAAAACCCAATGGGAAAAATGGAAACCACAGACAGGAAAAAGAGTACAACACATGATACTCCCTCTGATTTGGACATCGCAGAAAGGTCTTCTAATCTATGCATCCAATCTGATGCATAAGCCTCCTGAATGTTGATGTTGAAGATGACATGGTAATGTGCCGGCTGGGACAGTCACTTCAATGGCTTTGGAACACTCGGAACCTTCTGATGTCTTTCGGCAAATGTGAGTAGAGGGACTTAGACTTCTCGTTGTACCATCCGACCACGATCTGGTCGAACCATAAGCATACACACATGCGGACCTTCTGGTCTGATATATAACCTGTATAAACAAAATCAATAGAACACTCTTTTGTTTGGTTAGTATAAAGCATATGTTATACTTATCAAATATGTACTTTGGTCGGATATATGGTCCTTGACCAGTACATCTATATTGATGTCACTCGTGGTTCCAATCAAATGGACCTTTAGGTCGCGGCCAAACATTACTAACATATCTCCTTATGTCCCATGAATCTTCTGGACATACTAGTTTGGCTAGACCACGAATGCTTTGGACATGTTGAGTTAAAAATCAAACATGTACGGACCTTGGCTTATCACGCGGATGCCTTGGTCCATATGGACCTATCTACATTTGTCTTCGACCATATGAGGTTCTGGTCGGATGAATCTTGACCAAAACTTATTCATAAACGATATGGTCTGATGATGGTACTATATGTAACTCAAAGTCACATTCCTTATGATCTGGTGCATCTATCCTTTATGGATGTATGCTGGTCGCGTATGCCAATGGTTTCTCCATTACGGTCGATCTTTCATTGATCGATCCATGTGTTATAGACATCATCTATACACGTCCATAATCTTGCCAATAAATAGCTAAGATTCTGCAGCCTAATATTGCTACAATGACATGATCAATGTGCGGTGGTTATGTCACTACAATGTCTCTATACATTGCTGTTGATTCCTTTAGGACCATCTTTTTCTATCAGTCATTCTTTAGAGTATGCATACTGATACACATTCTTATAATTGGTGCGTAAGATCCATACCATATTCTGAGTTATTATGTTGGTTCTTATGGACCATATGGTCGGACATAGTCCTTGGTATGAACTCGGTATGATCGGACATGGTCACGTGGAACATATGGTCGAACATGGTCTCGACCATCCAACATACTATTCTTATTATTAGACGTGCTGATCCCATGTCACACGCACACACACATATATGGTCATTTAACCTTTCTTGAGGTTAGCACAAGGGATTTATAATTCTTTTGTAAGAATATATATGGACTGATTGTTCTCATGGAACTTTTACTAAGTATTTCTTTAGTCTTTCATACTTTATGCATTCTTATGCAGCTGTAAGAATATATATGGACTGGTTTCCATTGAACTCGGATATGTGCACCATTTCTTTCTTTTCTTTCCGAGGATTTCTTATCTTTTGGAACTTATTGGTCTATCTTTTATAGACTTTGTAGCAACTTGATTGTGTTTCTTTAAGACATCAATTTCGTGGTGCAAGCTGGTTTATGACTTAGTCATTGGGTCAATATGTCTGGCATCTAGCTTTACTAGCTTTATATCATATGATCATATTCTCAAATATGAGGATCTTGCCAAGACATAGATGGTTAATACCATTCCATTCTTTTACTCTTTATTCTTTATTCTTTACCCAGCTTATAACTTTCTCACTCTGATGTTGGATAGTCGGATTCATTTGGTCTCATGTAATCCGTGTACCTTGCCAATTTGATCACCCATATTTGGCTCAAGGTCTCTTTCATAATTCATAGGAGAAAGTCTTATTCATTTCCAACATATATTCCCAATCCATCTTATATGGCACATATTTTTGTGGTGGTTTCTCCTGATTTTATCAAGGAGGTATATGTCTGGTTAATGACCCTTAATCATTCTTAGATGGGAATATTTATGCTCACTTATATGGCCTGATGCATATCAATCTTATATACATGTAAATTCATTTCGTCCCTGAGCTTTAGGCTGGGAGTTATAGACCTTATAGGTAATGGTCTATGTGAATTCATGATGTTCTTAATCTTGGACCTTTATAGGTCATAGTCTATCTCATGGATGAGCCATGGAATGCACCACGTTTGGTTCATGGGTGTATCACGGATGAACCGTGTGTGAACCACAAATGACTCATGGCTAAACCATGGTCCACGGATTTGTAGTGTGGTCATGGACTATGGATTTGTCCTCACTTCCCCTCATGACCATACTACTCGTGGTGTTTAGGACAATAAAGCCTTAAGAGTTTCCCTTGTGTACATGCTACACAACATGAGATTCTATGGGATAACTCTTTGTGCCATATGCATTTTCATTCTTTGCATTTGCATTCTTTGCATCAAGTTTAGACTTAGATGGCTAATCCAGTCATGCCATTAAGTGCTAAATTTGTGGGTTAACCTCTCTGGTTACCATGGCTTTAAGACCTTATCGTACTGATCTTTAGCATAATTTGGATCAGTAGAGTATTCATGTATAGTCTTGACCAATTTATAAGGCTTTTCGGCAATTTTCTTTAAAGTCAAGGAACTTTGTTTCCTTTGCCCATTGTTTCTATTTGGAAACCATTCAATGGGTCTGTATGGGTGAATAAAATCCATGCCCTTTAGGCAATGTCTTAGCCGTGGGTCTTATTAGACCGACTATACAAACTTTTATTGTCGAAATATAGCTTATTCATTTAGACAACTATATGTTTCATAATTCATAAGTTTATGTTTGATTATCACAATTGTCATCTTGGACCAAATGGACATTTAGATTCTTCCCCTGTTGGACTCTCTTGATAGAGGTCACGAATATGTTTGGGGAGCTCTATATGTCTTAGTCCCAAATGGTTTTACTTTCCACACGTATGGCTCAATGATTTACTGGTCGGTGTTGTGGTTTAGAAATACCACGGCTTACATGCCCTTGACCATGGCCAAAATTTTGGGTCCACTACCACGGTTATTGTGGTTCCTACGACCACGGTCCGAGTTTGTTAACCTCGACCATATGATTTGTTAATAGCCACGACCATATGCCTTTAGGCAAGGTAAAATTGTGGTGGAAATACCATGGGTCTGGTCTCAACCACGTGCCTGAATGGGTTTGACATCCACAGGCCTTTTGTTATAGTGGTTCGATCAACCATGACTCACATTATAGTGGTCTCGACCACATCTCTGTCATCGACCACGGCTGCGACCAAAATGGTTCATGTAGCCGTGTGGACTATTGTTATGGACGTGGTTATGTCCAACACAGGTTTTAGGTCGAGTATAGGTATGATAGATCAGGTTCGACCTTGGGTCTAGAATAGATTTGGTTCCGATTATGTGCTTGGTCGGGTCGAGTTCAAGGTCGACAATACACCAAGTTAAACCTGGTTTTGATCCATATCCGGTTTCAATGTCGGATTGGGCCTAGGACGAGATTATCAAACCGAGCTTCAAGGTCGGGATTTTATATGTCCTAGGTCGAGGTTTAGTTATTATTCTTCGACCAAACAATCAAATAATCAACCAATCAACACATAATAATCTTTGTGTCTAATGATTATAGCTTGAGGTTTTCGACTTTTGAGATCATATATTATCGACCAATTCAAGAATTTTAGAATTCAAACAATCAACCAATCAACACACATGATTTTTCACATTAGGTTACTTCACCAAAAACAATTTCTATTTCAGAACAGTGTGGACGTGGGATATGTATGGTCGATATGTGATGGTCACACGGTTATGTATGATTGCTACGATGAGATGCAAAACAATCCTAGGTCGATTTCAAGGTCGACAAGGTTTAGACCTCGGTTTATTTCAAGACCGGGTAATAGTTCCAGTGAATGCATCAAACAATATCTCATGAAATTAAGCAAAATCAATCAATGAGTTCTCGCAATGTGGGTTAGGGTTTCAAGGCCCTTATAGGTTTAGTTTAGAAACTAGGATTTTAACAATCCATGGGGCGAGGAAAGACACACGGTCGAGATCAAAATATAAAGTGATCAACCATGTCTCATTGAACAAGCAATCATACTCGGCCAAGAAGCATCCTAACAATTTTTAAGTTTTCGGAGTTAAGGTTTCAAGGCCTTTAGGTGTTCAAGGTCGAGATAAGATCAAAGTTATCGACCAGGTCGATGTCGGGTAGGACGATCGACCATGACCATGCATATGATCAAAAATGGAAATGTTAAAAAAATGGAAATATTCCTGAACTCATGCAATCAAAATTTTAGGTCTCATATTTTAGAGTTTCGAAATTCATGTGAGTTTCATCACAAACAATCTAACATCTTAGCTTTCATAAGATCATCAAAATGAAAACTTTCCTAAAATTTTCAAGCAATCCATATTTTAGGGTTTTAGCCTTTAAAATTTCCAATTTCAAGTTCATGGGTGTGTATACAAATCAATCTATCACCCTAACATTCATGAAAGTCAAAAATGGAAACTTTCAAAAATGGAAATTTTCAAAAATGGAAAATTTCAAAAATGGAAATTTTGAAAAAATGGAAATTTCAGGAAATGGAAAATTTCAAAAATGGAAACTTTCAAAAAAATGGAAAGTTTGAAAAATGGAAATTTTCCTAAATTCTCATATCATCCAAAGTTTAAGTCTTATAACTTTAGAGAATTTCCAATTTCGAGATTATGGTTTACAATCAATCTATCAACATATTCTCAAAACAAGCAATATGGAAACAATCCAAAAATGGAAATTTTCTTAAAGCTTCATATTTTCCAAATTTTAGGTCTTATGTCTTTAGGAAACTTTCCAAATTTGAGATTAGGTTTTCCTTTTAATTCTATTAACCTAAACTTTCAATCAATCAAATATGGAAACATTCCAAAAACATTAAAATCGACAAGGGATCAAGTTAACCGAAAAAGGAAAATATGGTTCTAGGGTTCATGCATGATTGCGGCTAGGGTTTCCTACGAGTATGGGGAAACAACTTTCTAGCAACCTAAACATGGTATAGGCGAATCAAAGTAGGGTTTTCAAGGCCCTTTGATCGACAAAAAGATTAGGTTTTCAATGCATAAACAATCAATCAATATTGTAGAGAACAAATCGATTTTAACAAGTGATAATTAGGGTTCTTCACACAATCGATTTTATATCCTATCATCCGGTTCTATATGATCAAGTAATCACTCAATCTATCCGATATCCTATCATAGATTTCTTGATTCCATACTTAGAATATTTGTTTCTATTAATTAGGGTTTATAGGAGAACCTTTTTCTTGTAGGATGTAGAAAATCGGACCACCTTAGAGAGGGAATAGGTTGCTCCTTTGATGTTTGTTCCTTTTGAGTTGAAACCAAAGGATTGAATCAAGCTGATATCAAGTTCGTAAACAAGATTAGATATAATCCAGAATCTTTATTCTGTGAGATAAAGAACATTAGGGTTCATGAAAAACTTAGGGTTTATGAGAAAACTTAGCTTTCGAATTCGTATGCAGTTTTCCAGGTTTGACGGCGTTTACTATAATGGAGCGTGAGGGCGCGTCCTTGGTCAGAATGGCAAGCCGTTTTCACAGAACGCTTCGCCTCGTCCAGGGTTCAATTTGATATATTACTAGTCGTTTGGGTCCTCACGGTTTGAGAGAACGAGTCATTTGAAGTTCGCCGTCGATTGAGGAGCGAGAGAGAGATAGAAATTAGGGTTTATGATTTTCGTTGGCTTTCTAGATTTTAGGGTTTTTTAGAGTCTATCATGCTGATAACGTGTTATGAAAGGATTAGTATGTCTTATTAATAACATGAGGTTCCTTTATATAAGGATTACATAAGTGGTAAACCCTAAATACATAACACTATGGGCCTTAGCCCGATCCATAAGTGAACCCCTAATGGGTATATAGTCTAAGGCGATATGGATTTGGTTAGGGCCCATCCACCATTTCATAACAGTTTTTTTTTCTTTCTTATGAGGTCAAAATCTCTCTCTAAACTCTCTCCAAAAACTGAGCTTTTCCTCCGGTGGCCGGTGGCCCTCGCCGCCGGTCACCGCATGCGTTCTTCTGCCTCATCTGGTTCTCACCTCTTCCCCTTCATCTCTATCTCTCTCTCTGGCTCCGATATGCAGCCTGATCTGGATCTTCTCTGATTCTCCTCCGGCGGACCTAAACCGACATCTCGGGCGTCCGTGGTGTCACTGGAGAAGCAGCGAGGAGTTGTTTTGGTGTTTGAGATGAAGGGTCTCAAAAGCGAAGCTGGGTTTGTGTCTCCGGTGACAGATCTGGGTCAGATCTGTTCTATTTGGTGACGACGGCGGCTCATGGGAGTGTCGCTGCCTCCTTGCCTCTGTCAGAGCTTCTCTTCTCTCTCCGAGAACAGCGGTGCTAGAGGTCACCGTCGAGGACCTCTGTTATGGATCTGGTTTTCAGCTAACCTGTGCACTTGTGGTCTTCTTCGTTACTTCTCGCTGTCTTGGGCTCCGAGGACTAGCCTATTCGGACCCCTTTTGTTCT
This sequence comes from Moricandia arvensis, assembly GCA_905132765.1. Taxonomy (NCBI): domain Eukaryota; kingdom Viridiplantae; phylum Streptophyta; class Magnoliopsida; order Brassicales; family Brassicaceae; genus Moricandia; species Moricandia arvensis. The sequence continues at coordinate 49,772 of CAJHQP010001458.1, read as the reverse complement.
GTAAGACTCCGCTCCCGCTTCTGTTTCGCTTTGTCGTGTGAAGCTTCATGCTTCGGGTCTTCAAACCCCCAAAGGAGGCTTGAGAGGATGTGTTCTGCCTCTGCATCAGTTGATTCTGCAGTATCTCCTCTGAGGATGTGGCCGGTGTCGGGAGATTAAACCACTGCCTACCTCCTCAAGATTTTTGTGCTTCATTGCCTGCTTTTTCCTCTCTTGCTAGGGAACTCCAGTCTCCTCCTCTCCTCGCCTCTGGTTAGGTAGACTCCGGGGCTTGCTTGACTCTGTGGTAGCAGGGGCCGGGACGCCTAACCGCCTCCGCCTGTCGCCGGTCAAATGTCCTCCAAGAATCTCTCGGTGTCTCGCCTTTCTAGTGACATTTTTCCGGTGAATGGATCAAATTCTGTCATGACCCACTTGGCTTTCAAAAATTCTATTATGACCCCCATCATAATTTTGTTTTATTTTTTATTTAAATTTAAATTAAAAAGTAGGTAAAATAACTAAAAAACCTAAAGATTTCAAAATATTTACATATCCATACAACTCATATCTTATCCAGAATCCGACCCATAATTTAACCCATAAGCCGACCCGACTTTAGCCCCTTCTTCTTCTTCTTCTTCTTCTTCTTTCTCCATTGATGTTCCTTTAACTTCTTCACTTTAAAACAAAATCAAAAAATTTCTTCAAATATTCATTGATTTTCTCTTTTTTATTCCAAATCAATCAACCCATAGTCATATTTAATCAATTCTATCTTATTTGAAACCAAATTTCATCGTTTATGTACAAGTTCCTGAGAAAGAAGACCGCAGAGTATTACTAGTAGAACTAGTACAACTATAACTAGTGCAACTAGTACGACTCAAACTAGTGCAACTAGTACAACTCAAACTAGTATAATTAGTACAAAGAACTAGTTATAACTAGAATAACTGGTATAACTAGAAAATATATAACTAGTACAACTTTGAAATTAATTCGGTAATATTTTAGTTTTTTGTTTTCAGCGTATGAATGATGCTATATATAAAATGATGTAGAATCAATGAGACATGTTAGTCTAATCTTTCATCGCTTGCATGTGTCAAAATACATAAATAATTTTTTTTTTCAATAAGATTTGATTTGGATAATAATTTGCTTACAAGTTGTATTAATTATACTAGTTGTACCATTTCTGAAAAATATTCATCTTCATCTTTTTACTCTACAGCCCTAAGAAAGCAGTTGCGGAGCCGGACAAGTTGCAGTAGAAGGACATTTAGAAGAGTATACTGCAAAAATGATGTAAAATCATTATGAATTTGAAAAGGATGCATAAGCATTCATGTTACAACAATAATTATCCAACTGAACTGGTTCAGATACGGTAGTAGTATTACTAGTTTAATTGTGTCAACACTTAAGTTGTGTTTTTTTACATTGGATGGTAGTATTCTTACTTCAATGTTCATTTTTTATATAGACATACAAATAAGATAAAAGATAAACCAATTGTAAATACATCTACAAGAAGAATATGGTGAAATTTGCATAATAATACAACTAGTACAACAACAAAAAATAGACATAACTCGTAAAACTAAATTCTTTTACTAATTTAAGATGTACAAGACTGAACGTAATTTTACTATAACTATGAAATTTTAAAACTTAGTTGTACTATGTGAAAAATATAAATGCATCAACTGTACCACTTTTACGTGTTTATACTATGTTTAATATATTTTGAAATCATAATTTTTTTGTATATTGTTCCAAAATAATGTGGCTAACAAGTAAACAAGCCTATAAGTATAATGTAGATTATGTAAACTTATGTGATGGTATAATAACCATACAAAATTCTGAAAATTAAGAAAAAATTTCTCACCATTACCAATCTAAAAAACTAATTTATAGAGTTGTTAATTTACAAAACGTTTCTTTTTAGATTTTTATATTTTAAAATATATTTTTCTGAAATAAATATATATATTTGATTTTACTGTATATACATTCATTATTTTTTGAAATTCACTATTGATATTGCTTTTATTATATTATTTGTGTATATAAAACATGTTTAATATTAAATATGGCTTTAGATATAAATTTACTAAATCTCATCAAAATTTATGAAGTGTTAAGAAAATATAAAGATAATTTTTATTATGAATATAACACAAATAATATAATGGTTAATTTGTACTATATAAAACGTATATACATGTAAATTATTAATTTATAATTTTAATGGGATCATATATTTACATAGGATTTTCTAAAAAGTTACTATCTTATTATCTTATCGATTGTGTCATATTTTGCATCGGTCCAATTTGGAACCGGAGAAATTTTATTAATTATGGTTTTTATTAATTTATGGAGTATTAATTTATAAAGTTTTTACTGTATTAGTTTGGATATTTGATTGTTTTCTCATATAAAATACCAAATTGGTTTGTCAATTTCTAAAATCTTAAAGTTGTATCAGTTGTACCAGTAATACTAGTCTCATATACCAACTATTATATTTAAAACGTGATGCACAATTAAAACTATCATGTTTAAAGCGTGATGCACATTAAAACGTGATAAAAATTAAACATAATAAGACATAATTGTACCAGTTTTGAGTTGTACGATTGTGTACATAGTTTTACCATGTTTTGAGTTGTACAAGTTTGTACATAGTTGTATTTTGACGATGATATTGAAAAACTTAGTTGTGTCACATAAAAAATAAACATACCTCAGTTTTACCACTTTTATATGTTAAAATATCTGGTATCACATATTATGAAATCATTAGTTTTGTTAAAATGCATTTGGTGTAGATTTTTTGATATTATAGTGGAAAAAATGTAAATATACATTTAAAGTATAAGGTAGAACATGTAAATTTATGTAATGGTGTAATAATTACGATAAAAATATTTAAAAATACAAATATTTAGGAGAAACCATATTAACCACCTGCCAATTTGATCAACTGACTTTTTTCATATGAAAAGCAAATCGAATTTTTAATTTTATATAACAAAGAAGTTGAACTAGTTGTATTAGTATTACATGGCTGATATATGATACAAAGTAGTACTAGTTGTACCAATATACATGTCTGGAATTTTTAGTACTTGCATTTTTTTTAAAAAGTTGTAAACACATATAAAATAAAGTTGTAAACACATATAGAGATTACTTCTCCAATCACAATGCATTGTGACAACAAGGCTCCAATTCACATAGCTTTAAACTCAGTGTTTCATGAGATAATAAACACACAATGAAATAAATTGTCTAAGTGTGAGACAAATGGTGGTACAAGTAGTCATCTTACCATGCTACACTTGGAGTGAAAATCAACTAGAAAATATCTTCATCAAGGCTGCAAGCACAAATGTGTTTGAGTCCATTCATCCAAAATTGGATTCATAGACATCATTCGGTCATGATCCTCTCAACCATGAAGGCTCTGCTCTTTTTTCTTAGTGTGTCTTTTTTCCATTGAGTTTTTCATACTAAGATTTAATGAGGAAGTTCTTCATAGTTTCTAAACTTGACACATCTTTATGGTCAAGTTTGAAGAGAAATATTGATATAAAAAAGTGAAGAGAGAAGTCATAGGAACAAAGCAGTCTTCATAAAACTTCAGAAAACCTCACAAGTCTTAACAGACTTCACAAGATTTAGGGTTAAGACACATATTTGAATTTTGAATTCAAATTTAATATACCTATAGGGGATTGATAAATGCTTTTGTCCATTGTGTAATTCAGTCATTTATTCCCTCTTGTATGTCTGTATATGTGTTTGTATGTAAAAGTTGAAGAATTAAGGAGAATAAGAATTTTTCTTCTCTCTATTTTTTCTTTTGGCACAAACACATTCTCTCTTCTTTCTCTGTATTCAAACTAATCTAATAGTCGCTCTTCTGTTCTTGAGAGTTCATACTCTGTTTTTGATAAAACTTACAACACATAGTCGTAACACTTGTTGCTCGTGTATGTCCATCACTTTGACTGGTAAACTCCTCAAGAACATTTTCCAGGTACAATAGAAGAAATAAAGGAGACACGATGGTGGTGACGAGATATTCTTATCACGCAAAAGAAATATATAAAGTACAATCTCTACCGGAGACAAAGTTGCATTTCACACATACGTATGTGGGACAGACAACAGTACATGTTTGTAAATCTATAAATATTGCAATACAAGACATCATGTATAGGGAAAAGAGTGAGAGGATGTATACTAAACTTGCATATATTGCTATGATAAACCACTGTATGTGCTACTACTATTCGACGACCGAAGCAGTCTCCTGTATATGGAAGCACTAGTAAACTAAAGTCTATTAAACGTCACCATTACGTACAATAAGCTGACACTAATACCAATAAGTCAAAAAAAAGAAAAAGAATGCATGTTGGTTTTTGGTTACACTTGCATAACCCTTGAGCATTCTTTGATGATCCCTCATTAAAGTTACGAGTTTGTTGGCTCTATTGTGTATCGAGAAACGGTCTTTGACCTCTGATGTTAGGCTTATACGAAACCATCTTTATAGAAAACATACAAAAAAAAAAGAAAAAGATTTGATTCGTTTTGTCCTTTGAATAAATGTTACCGAGAAATTCCGATGCTCAGAGAGAACTGCTACGAAACAACCTCTTTCATTCATCACCCATAAATCAAAGTCGCAAAGATGCAACCTTTGGATTCGTTTTCTTTTGTCTTTCCTTTGTAGTCAGAATCTTTAGGCTATTTTAATTGAAAAGGAAAAACATTACACAACGGGCAACAAAAAAGAGGAGCTTCATGTGTGTTCTCTGTCTGAGAATGTGTGAAGCACTTAGAAAAAGGTAAAGAGACAAGCGTGGTGTCTGGATGTTCGAGCCTTCAGTTGGTGGGTGTGTCGTTGCGAATCTCTAAATATTTTTCTATATTATATGTATGTTTCCAACGTGAAAACTCCATAAACAATAGTATTTCTTTTAATTAAAGTGACTCTTTTCTTCCCATAATCCTTAAGCTTTCTTGAGAATAAAGTTTTGAGCATAGATCTCCTCTTTTGGGCTAAAGATCTTCAAACTCTTGTGTGCTTAAAGAGTGAAGAAAAATGAAGTTTATGAAACTTGGATCCAAACCTGACTCGGTTCAGTCAAATGGAGACAATGTTAGGTATGTAGAAATATATTTTAACCTCTCTCTCTGGCTTGATGATACTTACACGATTGTTTCTTGCTCTTAGATATGTAGCAACTGAGCTAGAAACAGAGCTCATCGTCACCATAGGCAATATCAAGTATTATTTGCATAAGGTATGAAACAACTCTTACCTTATAAACATTTAAAAAAACAAATCATAAGCAGATACATAAAAGAACAGTTTTCATGTTTTTCAGTTTCCATTGCTTTCCAAAAGTGGGTATCTTCAGAAACTCATAGCAACATCAAGAAATGAAGACAAGACGAACCAAGTTGATGAGATTGACATGTCAGAGATTCCTGGTGGCTCTGTAGCTTTTGAGGTTTGTGTCAAGTTCTGCTACGGCATCACGGTCACCTTAAACGCTTACAACGTGTTTGCAGCTCGTTGCGCAGCTGAGTTCTTGGAGATGAATGAAACTTTTGAGAAAAGCAATCTTGTTTACAAGATTGATGTGTTCTTGAACTCAACTATCTTCCGTAGCTGGAAAGATTCCATCATTGTCTTTCAGACCACAAGAGATCTCACTTCTAACTACTCTAATGAGTTTACTCTCAAGCTTGTTAACCGTTGTCTCGACTCTATTGCTTACACAGCTTCCATAGACACCTCGAAAGTCGAGTGGTCCTACACTTACAACAGGAAGAAGAAGCTTGATGAGAAAGCGGTTCCAAAAGACTGGTGGGTGGAGGATCTATGTGAACTTCATATCGATTTGTATAAACAAGCCATTGAAGCTATCAAGACGAGAGGGAAAGTGCCTGTTGAAGTCATTGGAGAAGCGTTACATGCTTATGCAAGAAGAAGAATAGCTGGTTTCAGCAAAGGATCGGTGCGAGTTATTGACAAATCTTTGACTGATTCAATCATAGAGCTTCTTCCTGATAAGAAAGGAAGTGTTTCTTCAAGTTTCTTGAGTAAGCTTCTTCGAGCATCGGTCTTTCTTGGCTGCGAAGAAACCGTGAAAGATAGGTTAAAGACACGGATCAGCGAGCAGCTTGAAGTGACAACAGTGACTGATATCTTAATGTTTGATATAGATATGGTGCAGAGCCTAGTCAAGGAGTTTATGGACCGTGACCCGAAAACTCACTCGAAAGCCTCTGTTGCAAAGCTCATTGATGGATACTTAGCTGAGAAATCAAGAGACCCTAATCTCATTCTCCAGAGCTTTCTCTCTCTTGCTGAAACAGTCTCTAGCTTCCCAAGACAGACTCATGATGGGTTATACCGCGCCATCGACATGTTTCTGAAGGTAAAACAAGATCCAAATCCTCTCTTATTTTTAATGACTAGGAAGTTATTGGCCCTAAAGCATGTACATCTCTCTAGGACTAGGCCCAATCCATGTTAAATTAAATTTTCAATCCAATCCAATCCAATCCAATGGAAATCGAACATGCAACCCCTACTATATGATCCGAAAGTTTTAGCCACTAGATCAACTCTTCGTTGGTCAAAGACATTGTTTCTGATAATGTTTCTTGACTCTAATGAGCCATTTTGATTTTGGAATGTTTTAGGAACATCCAGGGGTAAGTAAAAGCGAAAAGAAGAGAGTCTGCGGGTTAATGGATTGTAGAAAACTATCAGCGGAAGCGTGTGAACATGCAGTGCAGAACGAGCGTTTGCCGATGCGGGTGATTGTGCAAGTTCTGTTTTTTGAGCAGATGAGAGCCAATGGTTCATCAACAGGATACAGCACTCCTGAGCTCACTACAACGACTCTAAACACTGAGGATGATGAATGGGAGCGTTAGAAGGAGTATCAATCTCAGCATTAGTGAATCTTTCTCATTTTGTTTCTTCAAAACCACAACAACTGCTTTTGTGAAACTGTTTATTGAGTTTCCTTTTAAATCGGAAACATCAGGCTCTTGACCTTAGTGAATGGGTCGAGTATCAACGGTCTTATTAACGCGCTTTATGTCTAGCCTGAAGCCCGTTATCTTCCCTTATTTTAAATGAATACATTTTCTTCATTCACAAGTCCAATAAAAATGACACTAATCGTCACTTTTACTCTTTTCTAAATATTTTTACCAACTAATTTTTTTGGGTATGTCCATTGGCACCAGACAAATTCAGTTATTTTTAATAGAAATTAAATATTTCTGTCATCTGACAACACAAACGGATTTATTTGAAATGGTAGGTTTCGAACCTAGGGTATTTAACACATTTCTAAGCCCGTGTACCACTCGATTACGCTTATGTGATTGTTCTTTTTACTTTTCATATTTCCCTCTTAATCTTAATTTATTTTATTATGATTACATAATCATTCAAATTTCTTACTTACATGTAAAACATAGATTTTTAGTGTCAAGAACATGTTTTGAAAATTTAAAAGCAAACATATATATTTATAGAGTTTGATATGTAATGTTAGAGAAAAATATCAAACATGTTATGTTTTATATAATTTCACTAAATTCTATATATTGTTATGATAATCAGAATAATACTACAAATTCTAGTTTTTTTTGTAACAATATAGATAAAATGCCACATATAAACATTATATTTTATCTCTTTTTCTCTTGTTACGTTTTCACTAATTTTATGTCTTCTTCTCTGACAACAACAAATATGTAATTGCATATAATATAATATTTTTTATATCACTTATAGTATATACACATTGAAATATATAAATATTAAATTATAAATTAACGGCATAATTATTTACATTTAAACTATATTTCATAAATTTGAATCATAATCCAAAAAATTGAAGGGTTCTTATAATTTTCACTTGAGCATCTTTGTCCAAATAATGCCAATTGGTTAGTCATTTTTGAATGACTATATTCTCTATTTTATTTTGTCTCAATATGGTACTGAATCAATTCACCCTATTTTAAATATATATAACAAAGTCTAGTTATATGTAAATCTCTATTTTTCCTATTACTTTTTCTTTCAAAACTATTTATAACAAAAAAAATTGAGTCTCTAGTATGGACTCGGGCTCACATCCACTGTTATCTAACTAAGCCAGCCCTGCATAATTTTAACTAGTTCCATTCACTTGAAGAGACCCTTACATTGAAGAAGCCCTATTTTACATACAATAAATTGCCTCCTTTAAACCAGCTTGCTTAACCCACATAACTCGAGTTGGTTTTGAACCCTGGTTTGAATAGTAGCTAGCATGAGTGTATACTATATATAGAGGAAACCCAATTGGTTTGGTTGGAGATAACCAAATTTGGTGTTGGGCCATTAATATTAGCCGATGAGATTATTATTGGGCCTTAGGGTTAGTAAAACACTATATAAAGTCTCTTAACCTAATTTTGTAGAGAGCACAAGAAAAAGAAATCTTCTAATACTAAAAGTTGCATATCCTCAAATTCTGGCTATGCCACATCAGCATGAAAATTCAAACCAATCAAAATGTAGTTATATGCCATGTCATTTAAGCAAAAAAAAATCTTACTTAACTATAGCTTCTTTCCAAGTTTCTCTCCGACTTCTTATTTTCCAAGTTTTTATTCCATTAACTTCACCCATTATTGCTTTTTCAAAACAGAAATCATAGATCTTTTTTCGACTTCCCCCTTTTTAACTCTACAAAACGGATGCAGAATGAAATATTTTCTGTTAAACTACGCATACCAATTGGATTACAGCTAATGCTCGGCTTCAGTCGACAGATATAGACATCTGCAAAAATGTCTTTTTATGCAGGTTATTTTGACATTTTTATTGTTAATATCATCTTTATTGCCACTAGAGTTATCTTTCTTTTGTCTTCCCATGATGTAAATAGGAACAACCCATTACCACTCTTGAGACTATCTTCTCTATCTCACATGTTTCATTTTGCATGGCTAGGTTGTAGAGACTGTCTTATCTGGTTTTGTGGTTTTAAATCATTTTAATCATTAGCTCACATCTTTTGATCTACCCAAGAAAAAGAAGAATGTTGTCATTAAGATATCAGGTTCATGTCAAATACTCAACAGAGTCACAACCAGAGAAATCTGATTCCTTGCCTGGTATGTTGACGAATTTTGTCTGCCGTTTTTTGTTTCTATTCAACGGTGCATCTACGCTAATATGTCATAATTCTTTTCCATGTAACTAATGATTGCCGTGAAGGTTCATTTGGTTGACTGAAGAAAAAGAAGAAGACGCAGTTGAGTGTTTTAACTCCCTCTTTTTTTTTATGGGTAGATACAAGCTCATTGGTTGAAGAAAACATTGATGTTGCAGAAGAATGGGATTAAGCTCCATTCCAAGATTAAGTTGGCGACCATGGTTATGGTTTTTAAATGAGAAGGGAAGGCCCACGAGGAAGTGGAAGCGAATTTTCAAGTTATTGGAGGTGAATGGTAGGGTTAGTGTTCCAGTGTGGTGAAGCCAAAAGTTATTCAAAGGGTTTTAAGTTACATGGAAAGGTAGGAGATGTCCTCGAACCGATAGAGAAGAAGCTGTTTAAGATTAAGATGAAGAAAGACTCTCATTCCAGTTATTCGAAGACTTTGAAGCCCATTGTATGTGGGTTCAGAAGTGATCTTTATGGTAACTTGAATATTCGGTATGTTTTACATGTTTTTTTCCTTTGAAACTTTAATAAGGCTCTAACCTCTCTGCATGTGACATATTTTGCATCCAAAATTTCAGATGTTGTCCAGCTTATTAATGGTTAGTTTGTCTTCAACCGCAAATCCTTCTCGAAGTAGGAGTAGCAACCACTTAGAGTGTTGATTCACCTTCAACCTAAAGAGTAAGCATTTTTGAATTGATAGTAATACAAACCTTCACCTGTATAACAAAATGATTTCATCCTACTTTCAGTGAACATATGCAGGGGGGCCTCCTATGAACATATTGTGGGATTAAGCTACGAACAAACTCTATAGAAAATTCAGTAATGCATGCTTCTGAAATTGGTAAGAGGTTCTTCCCTCTACACTTTTTTTTATCTCCTAGGGACAACTATTTTGGTAATTAAGGCTTTTTACAGTCAAGATGGTACTAATTTCGAAGAGATGGAAGAGTTTCAAAGCAAGACAAAAAGTAACTTTGTCTATATATTTGTTCATAGAAAATCTTGAACCATGTTTGCATGGAGTGAACATTAGTATACAAAGAGTGAAAATGATGAGTTTGTCAATGTATGTCAAAATCTAACATGTAATATATTTGTTTAATTGATCGTTAATTAAATAATCTTATTCCTCTCTATTTTGTTTATAATATTTTTCTTAATTAACAATGTCTAGCATTTAATCTCAAATTATTTAATTTCATATATTTTAGATTTTTAAAAAAATAATACTAAAAACACTAATACAATGGAGTATGTTTTTATTACAAAATTATATTTCATTGCTACATAATTCGTATATGTGATGTTATTAGTTGAGTTTACTGCTAACATACCAATTATGACTGATACTTTATGGCTTTTGGTAAAAAAATTTTGAGTTCGTAGTGCAACTTTTTTCATTTATGTTCGAAACTTAAAACTAATCTATATTACATAATCTATTATATAATATTTTATATATCAGTAACATTGTATCTTAAATTCATTTTTGACATCATATCTTAAATCGCTTAAATCTAAATTTTATTTTAATTGTAAGAAAATAATACTGTTTTTGAAAATGCGAAACAATTAAAAAAAAGGTAAAACAATGAAATTTATTTTCTAAACAATAGATTTACATTTAAAATTATATTTGTCAGATGTACAATATAATCAGATTATATATTGTATTTAAAGGTTAATTTGAAATTGTTTTGCGAAACAAATATATATATATATATATATATATATATATATATATTGTAACAATTCAAAATAAATAATCCGCGCTTCCTCTAGTTAGACAAAAGAGGGAAAAAGAGAGAAGGAGGCAGAATTCATCAAGATTTTTCAAGGCATGTTTTGGAGGTTCAAACAGATCATGATCGGGCTGATATTTTGTGGGAAGCTTCTTCAGTCAATGGGTTAAGGTTCACCGAAGGGATATACTAATCCATGGCTTCAAATACTCCATATCCCCTTCTATCACTGAAATGATGATTCTTCATCAAAGAGACTTTGATGAATGTAAATATTATTTTTTATTAACATGGTGTTTCAATTATGAAGAGATTGAAATTAATCTTCAAACAGAGATGTAGTCTACGGATAAATATTTTTTGGAGTATGCAAATATTGCATACATCGAAAGTAGGATCTTATGTTTGTATAGGTGTTTAGGAACAATGTGAATTAATTTGCGTGTATCAGATAAATCGAACTTGAAACATGTTGGCATTCCAAGTCTGTTTCCTTATCGCTCAACCACAAAGTCCCCCACTATTATGGATATCTTATAATAAGAAAAAACAAACACAAAAATATCTCAGATAAAATATTTTGAACTAGGTTTCTCATACCTAAACACAATAATTTGTTATATTTGTATTTTATATTTTGTTAAAAGTTTCCTTTAAAGCCCCACAGTAAAGATGTCCTTAGTCAAGAGCCTCACTGTGGACTCTGAGTTTGTGTACCATTTCAACTGATGTTACACTTTCAGTTTTTTTACGTACAGATTCAGTTATATGCAATATGTAAGTGTTTAATATATGTGATTAAATATCTTATCATTATTTTCACTAAAATTGCATAAACTAACATTAGTTTAATTTTGTTTATTCTCTATAAAAAAGTAAGTGGAATAATAATAAATAAAAAGTACCTTTAAATTAGGGATATTTCATCCAAGATTTTGTCATAAAATACTAACTTCGATTTGCCAAAAAGAGGGTATTACATTCGAATCTCTTTAAACCAGTTATATATTTAAAAGAATCTACTACATCATTCATTCAACCTCCCAAAGGTTAAAAGACATCTAATCTGACATGAAACATAAACATTCGTTTCTTCTAATAATATAAATTAATTTTATCATCTGATGTGAAATATCAAAATTCTCTAGGGTCAACAAAAATGGAATTGCCAGGTGGCGCTTTAGTCCAGTCACCAACAGACCCGTCACTATAATCTTCTCCAAGCCGTTTAATACACCACAAGTCCTCATCACACGATAGTACCTTCCAATGTGGTATCCCTCTCCGGACCGGCTCTCCTCCGGCCACTTCCGCCGCCACGACACCGCATCCTCCTTCTTTTGCAAGATTATGCGCATGGCCACACAACGCTTTCACCATTTTCTCCATGCGTGGCCCTCCACCGCCAATTCCATACATAAAATGCAGTCCAAACGGCTGAAAAATCGCTGGAATAGACGGGAGTTTTAGAAACGGCAGCGTTTTGTCTACCACACGAGTTGTTTTTGCTAACATGCGCCGTAACCTTGATGCGCCACGTACTTCTAACTTAAACGAGTCTTTACAGTTCCACACGCTTAAAACCGCCCAAGAATCAGGTGGGTACTCGAGAAACTTAGCTGAACCGGGCCATGAATCGAACCCGGATCCGTAACAGCTGTCGCGTGGAACAGCAATGAAGGTTCCAAGCGAGAGTTTGTTGTTAAGAACTGAGTCGATGTCACGTGGGAAAAACTCGGTTGTGCTGAACTGTAGCCGGTATAGTGACTCAGCATCAGACGGTTCAAGCTTGAGAACCGTAACCTGATTAGAAATGTTGACCCGGTGTGCGTAAACCGGGTTAACCAAAATGGACGGGGTACGAAACTTAGTGTAACCACATTTTCCGGTGAAAAGATTAATGGAAGCGTGATTGTCGTTTTCAGTAGCGATGTAGGAGTATTCTGCACCGTTTTGATTAAACCATTTCTCTATCTTCTTCACGAGCTGTAACGCTATTCCTAGCCTTCTGTGTAGTTAAAAAAATGTGACGTGATTAACATCAACTACTTATAATTAATGATTTACTAGCGTTGTTAATAACGTGCATTAAAATGGAATTAAAAACGAACCTGTGTGTAGGAGAAACGCGGAGGCCCAAAACGTATGCGAGTTTAGTGTAAAGTGGTTTGGTAGTAACAACGTCGTTTTGTGATTTATGAGTTACATCTAGTGCTTTGCTCCCACATGTAACGGTTTTAATACATCCTCGAATCATTCCAACTAACTCTTTCTTATCCTCTCTAGAAATCTCAGCCACCTGCTAGAATTTTTTAATTTTTATTAATTCATTATTAATTAAACCTCAAAAAAATCTAGTAAAAACTAAACCCATTTGGTTAGAATTAAATTTGTGTACTTGCTTCATAATTAGTAAGCTGCTCGAATAACTTCAACTTAGAAAGGGGTTTGTTTTATTTGTTTTCTAACACAAAAAAATGAACATTTTCCATGAGTTAGTTCATAGTATATATGTATAGTTATTTTAAATAAAAGGAATTCTCTCTTATTAATGATTACTAAGAAATGACCTATAAATTCAAAGCTCTCTTTTAATTCAAGCTTCAGATTTTTTGAAAAGAAAATAAACTGAATAACTTCAGTTTGAGAAAATGGGTTTTGTTTATTTTTGGATAAAAATTGGGTTATAGAAAATTACCAGCATGAGATAAGAAGGTGAATGTCGGACACGGCAAATTGGGTCACCTAAGAGATCGGTGAAGAGAGTGAGTTTTCCGGTCGGACCAACTTCGCACCGCCGTTCAACGTCTTCAACGTTAGCTAAGTCCTTACTCGGGTCATATTCTCTAACCTCCACAAGCGCCTTCATATTCTATAGTTTATCACAAACTCTAAACACAGAGGAAAGAGATAGATTGATAGAGATAATTGAGAACAAGTGTGATGTAGCTAGGGTTTTATATAGAGGAAGGGGTGTCTGTTGCAACTTAAAAAAAAAGTCACCACATTTTCCGAGGACATAGGATTTATTTTATTTAATAATCTTATAGTATTAAATTATATGACGTGAAGTATAAGCAAAGAACAGAGCAGCTATCAGTTTTATTATTTTGTTGGCTTCAGAAACTATACAGGAGCATTACAATATGGAGATTGTTCAAAAGGAAAGAGTTTAAAAGTTTTTGAAAATGACTTGCTATTATTTACTCTGATATATTAAGCCCATATGTAATGATTTACTTAGGTTTATGCCGTTTTTTATCAAACTGTTTTTTTTATCATGAAAAAAACAGCCTAAACCTACTGCATAATTCTTTTTCATCAAACCGTTTTTTCTTAGGTTAGGCCGTTTAGAAATTTACCAAATAGTACTATCATTGGAGAGATTTAAAAGGACCTTGTATTGATTTGGTAATTACCTATTAAATATGTCATTTTTCATTATTCTATTCTTTTTGCTTAGAATATATTGATGTTCTTGGTTCAACTTGGAATATATTAATCTCTTTAGTCGATTTTGCAGTAGAGAAGTATACGCATCTAGAAGAATTTTTATACTATGAGATTTACACGCACAGAAATGAAATGATCAAACTATTAGTTATTAAAAAAGCTTCCAATACTGGAGGGGTGAGACTATTCTTAATTTTTCACACTTATTTTAATTAGTCTTTTCTCAAGTTCGCTTAGGAAATTATTATTGATATCATAGAAAACCAATCTATAGCGAATTAGAATAAACTTATTAGTATTATAATTAATAAATTATGCTCTGATCTATTGATGTGAGAATATTAGTGGATGATTTTTTTTGTCAATTATTAGTGGATGATTAAGACGAGCATTGATATCGAACTTGCCCATAAAAGAGACGTGGAAAGTGGGAGTGGGAAGTGGAAATGGCGGCTCCTCTTTTTCTCTATCTCTGATAGTTCATGAACGTATACTAATTAGTATTGTGATCATTTGCTTTCTAGCTGAGTTTACAATATAGATACTCTGTCAGCGATGTTTAAGATATTACACAAGTTGTCAGAAAAAATATATTACACAAATATTGATATTTTAAAAAAAATAAAGCCCGAACATCATTTGTTCTATTTCATAACAATATAACCAAAAATAAAACAAATTATGAATAAAAATGATAAGAAAATATTATCATTAAAACTGGAAAATAATCATCTAATATTACACAAAAAAATTTGGTTGAACATGCATCACTTTATTATGATGCACGAATTAACACTCAATTTGAAAAAAAAAAGATCTATTTAAAGAACTATTATTATGCATTGCATATATATGTGTGTGTGTGTGTGTGTGTCAAAGCTCTATCAACTCAACTTAATTTTTGTATGAGTATGATATTTTTCAAATTCATATAATGAATAAGTTTAACTATCGAGAGTTTATTTGAGACCACTAGTTATATGAACTAGTTTTAATGAATATAATTTGATTTGCTCTTATAAAATTATTTATTTATATATATAACGTCTTGTGTTTAAGTTTTATAAAATGAATATAAGTAATATAAATGATTACTATTTGAAGTATCTAATTTCAGAAAATAAAGTAATAATCTTATATTATATGATTTACTTATATATTAGTATTTTATAATATTTTAGATCACAAACTAATTTATTTAATTCGTAATCAAGATAATCTAAATATATTTTACATATTCATATCCATATGATTGGAAATATCTCATAAAAATCAGAACACATCATGAATTGAATTGAGTTGAATGGAACTTCATTTGATATCCTTCCATACATACATGTATATATATTTATATATTATATCCTATTTTAAAAGGTTAAAATTTATTTTGAAAAATAAACTTAAAAATTTATAAATAATAATATACGTTATTCACTACGAGCCATGTTTACTAGTTACATTTGAACGACCAAATCGGCATGTATATTGTCGCACCTATATAATAATTTATATTAAGAAGTTCAATTTTTACAACCTACCAATATTATCCAATCTAAAATCTAAATTTTAACTCTTAAATCCTGAAAAAGGTTCAATATACCAAACTCAAACATTGTAAACTAGAAAATGCTATTAGCAATAGCATACGTGAATATTTGTCGGTATGTATACATATAAAAACAATATAGTCAATAATTCGTAGAAGTTTCATATATTAAAAATTTGAAACCGGCAAGAACAACACTTGATGATTTTTTTTTTAATATGTATAGCGACGACATTCTTAGTTGGCAATAGAAAACAATTGATGTGTTATACTTAATATTAGTTGAAAATTCCTCTTTTAAAAGGGTAAAGTTACTCAAGTCAGGCTACTTCAATCACACAAATTAATCATTTTAAAAATTCCTTGGTAATATTCACCTCTTCAAATCAGATTAGAATGATGAAATTGTAATATGTCAAAATAAAATCGAATAATGAATATAATTAGCAAAGTGCGTGTGACATGGCCCCCACTTGTTTCCATAACAATTTTAAGTCTTTTTTAAACCAACTCTTATAAAAGTTTCAACAGATTAGCAAGTGGTGTCACTAGAAAAATTAATTATTCTGTCAACATTCATAATAAGTAATCAGTTTATATAATTCGTAGATGCTTATTGACATAAACAATTTGGATTCGGTTATATTTTATTCGTCTATTCACGGGACCAAGCATCTGTCTAATCATAGATATATTGTGTGTGTAGCATGAGGATTCCACCTTTTTAAGAAAGTAAGATACCAGTTTACGTATATCCTAATATCCTTATATTTTGTTTACTACTGTATAAGATATGGATGTTCCCGTGTGGTTATTCCCATTTCCATTTCTCTGGCTAAAATGTTATTCCCATTTAGTATTTAATCTTTTCAGAAAAAATATTTGAATATAGATGCTCTATGATGTATATTATTTTTAACAGGCAAATATATTACTCAAGACGCAAAATGTAGAGGTTAAATTATAAAAGATAATTAAATATATGGGAAAATGTATAACTCAAGCCTTTTTAAAAAAATGTATAACTCATTTTATTTTTTTGAAATTGACAATAATATTTTACTTGTCAAGAGTACTCCGCTCTACTAACAACTGCTTACGGGTCATTTTTGGCCTACGCCCCTACTCTAATTTATCCGATTAAATGTGGATTTTTCTTTGTAAATTACAACCACCCCGATTTATATGCCATCTATAGTAAATGATATAAATGACAAAAGCACTTGCGTATAGGTTCACAATAAACAAAAGAGTGACAAACCCCATTAAACAAGTATATATAGTTGTGCTTAGTAAAAAAAAACTGCTTAGTAAAAAGCATTTCTTCCCATTTTAAAGTATTTTTACTACACCATTACTTACGATGGGATGTCAACGATTAAGTTTTCTGTTCAAAATATTTTTTACTTAGGAATCTATTTTATTAAAACAGGATCATGACCAATTGATAAATATTAAATCTAATTATTTATTACTCATGTATTATTTATATATATTAATAACACTTAATTTTTTATATTATTAATTTATCTATTTTATTAAAACAAGATCATGACTAATTGATAAATATTGGGTCTAATTATTTACTACTCATATATTATTTATATATAATAATAACACTTAATATTTTATTTTATTGATCTATTTTATTAAAACATGATTATGACAAATTAATAAATGTTGGTTCTAACTATTTATTACTCATATATTATTCATGTATATTAATACACTAAATCTTTTATACTATTGATAAATGATTAAATACAAATATGATTAAAAACACAAATATAAAAATTAATTTTTTAAAAAGAATTTAAAATAAAAAATACATCCGTCTTTTAAGGACATATCAAAATCTAGTATTTGAAGTAAAGTGAGCCCAGCTATCCTTCTAAATCCATCTTGGTTCTCTTTATTTAAAAATGTATTTTCTGGTTAACTTGACCTTTTTAAAAAGACATATAAATATGTAAAATTAAAATAAAATTGGTTAAAACCTATTTCTAAATTCCATTGAGATTAGAGTAGTCGATTTAGCGGCACTATGCACTCTACATACAATAACAAATCTATAAACTAACAACATCAACACAATAAAAATTTATTAATTTATAAAATTAGTAATTAAAAAATACTTCTTTTCATGATATTATATGTTATTAAATTTTATAAATTTAAATCTCATTTATTTAAATAAAATTATTTGATATATTTAATGTATTTTAAATTCATATACCATAGAATACAAATGTATTTTGATAAAAATATATTTTGAGAAAAGTGATAAATTTTATTATAAAGAAAAATAAAATATTTATGTTTATGTATAAGTTTTATAAAAGTTATTAATTTATAATTTTAATAAAATTGTACATTTCTTTTAGATTTTTTAGATTTTTAGATTATTAAATAATATCATATTTTATATTATTATAATTTATAAATGAAAATGATCAATTTATCGGTTTAAAAATTGGGGGGGGGGTATTCTTGCCTATGTAATGAGCGAAATTAATCTTCAAAAATATATGTCGTTTATGGATTGACTTTCTCTTTCAATATTTAAATGGACTGTAATAAATAAATTCATATTCACATAATAGACAATTGAATATAATGGAGTATCCTCAAACTCAAGTTGATTAACAATCTAAAGTTTACGTGTCATTAGACCACCATCGCATAGTTTTTTTCCTCCACACTTTTTCGTACCGGAGTCTAGAAATATCTTTAAAAGTTGAGAATTATATAAAATAATTATTTTTTCGTAGTATTTTTGATTATTTTATCGTATTCATTAGTTTATCAAAGTTTATTTTATAGTTTATACTGACATATAAGATTAACTGAGTCGGGTTACATAGTACACAATCATATATTTGTGTAATTATATTTAACGAGATTACTATATATTAAAAATTGAAGATTTTGTATATACGTTGAGGAGCTTTTATAAACATAACATAAACCATGGACCACATCGGAGGGCCAAACTGTCGTGCATTTAGCAGACAGATTAGTGTTTTTCTGGTCAAATTTGTAGAATTCAAACACGGATCATAAAATTGTATGACTTTTTTTTTATAATTACATATGATTAACTGTGACGAATAAAATACCTACAAACTCCACGACAAATGCCTAAAGAACATCACAGAGACGATCTTGATTTATACCCAATCTCTTTGTAGTAATAATATTAAGTTCATTATCCATACGTTGGGCCGGTGCGGTACATTAAAATATTTTTCATGTCGTTGAATTTTTATTTATTCTTTTGGAGGTAGAAAAATTTCGAGCTTGCTCATAATGATAGTGAAACAAGTCGAATACGATTCAGAATTTTATATTGAATTCTAATTCGAATTTCGAGCTTAGCCCTAAACTTTATAAAGTATACTTTTCTTTCTACAGCACTAAATTGGTAGGTAAACTAATATATATATATGCTTCTTTCCTCAGTTCACGAAATTTATACACAACAAAGAATACACCTGATAATATCTCGACACTGATCACCTTCAAAATTGACTACAAAAAGTAGAAACCTATATAATATGAACCCATCATCTTAAATATACGTTTTATATATACTTTTTATACGAGAGTATACTGTACATCTATACGCTTTCAATTTTTAATATATCATATCCCAACCTGAGAGACAAACAAATCTATGTGAGTGTAAATAAAAAAATTCGATGTTGCCTACGAATACGACATAACAATCTTGATGAAAATAACTTATTATTTTTGTCCAACAGATCAACTTATATATATATATATAATAAAGAGCATCGAGGATCCATTAGCCATGTGATCATTATTACTAATTGTCGTATTAATTACTGTCGTGTTATTTTATTAACCTAACTAGCTACTAAACCACATGATTAAAAAACTAGCTACCAAACCCTAATCTTTCACCTTAATTTATTCAGAAATTCACAACGAGAAGGAACCACGACCAGTCAAAGCCACAAGCAAAGTTTTTAGTAACGGACTTTGGAGAAAACTAAAATAAAATGTCTAAAATGCCTTTGGTATGTCTCATAGTTATGAAAATGAGAACCAGCTGTGAATGTTGGAGGGGGGCAAAGGGGCAAGGAGGAGAGACAAAATGGGTTGTTGACATATTGTGTAGTAAAAAGGTAATGAGATCGTGTTTCAAAAAAAAAGGTAATGAGATTGAAAGAGTAAGAAGCTAAGGTTATGTCTAATCAAACAAATGAAGTGTGTTTAGGTAACAATCGAGTAACTTTGGGATGTCGATTCGTTAAAGTCCACAGGATAAAAGCCGATAGAATTTTGAGATTCGTTTTGGTTCAGACTATTACTTACTTATCAATTTGAATGCAATGTAGATTCTCTAATTTGTTCACAGAAATGTAAGGGTTGATTGGCATGACTATCATACTCTTCTTTAAGAGATCTACTGCAGAATAATTGATTTTAAAATAATTATTGTAACTTGAAAAAATTAAAGACATGCATTGTTAACGTATTGACTTAAAAAACAAGAAAAGAAGAAAATTTTACAAAAAAAAACAAGAGAAGAAAGGAGTAGTTTGGCTGTGAGAAATTTAGAAAGGTGTTTATAGGGATTGTAGGAAAAGTTAGTATACATGTTTACTATACGGTAATATTTTCAACTGTGCACAATAAATGAGAAACATATATTTTTGTAGCTCTTAATTAATAGTATCCATTTTATAACAATTTACAAATTGACTTTATTGGATCATCAAAATCCAAAAAGTAACACGATGTATAGTGTTACTAGCTAATTCAAACTACTACTAAAAACTCGTTTAGCGGGTACGAATGTATATATGGAATTAAGTAGGCTACTGAACTCAAATTCTTATATTAAAAAAAGCACGGCCAAGAGGTCTGATTCTTCAGCTTAGGTTTTCTGGTTCTTCGTGCTCATCTTGCGATTTTAGAATTCCTTCTCACTTGATTGAAACGCTGTGTTGGTTTGGTTGTTGAGAGTTATAACTAAACGTAATTATGGTGAGCGCAGATTCCGACATATAGGCCTTAGCTCGTCCGGTTCCCCCATACTATGGCACGTATGTCCCTATTGCCCTACGCCTCTGATTGACCATGTATACCTCTTCGGCTCTACGTGCATTTATTTACACGAAACTTGTACGTAAACATTAGTGTCCCTATACATCTATTCCCTCAGTTTCATATTATAAGTAGATTTAACAAAAAATGTTTGTTTCATAATATAAATAGTTTTCATATTTCAATGTACTTTTTATATTTATTGGATAGTATATGACTAATTAAATAATGTTAATTTTTTTATAATTGGATGAATTTATTGATTTAATATTATTTTTAAAAACTTAACAACTTTCTTAATAGGAGAAATTCCATAAAAATACTCCAACTAAATTTCATTAAGCTTTTTAATACCCAAACTTTTTTGCTACCGAGTTTAATACCCCAACTAATAATTTTGCTCATTTTAATATACAAAGTTTTAAAAGTCTACTATTTTAATACCCAAATTTATTATTTTCATTAAAAATACTTATAAGTTCAAACAAAATTTTAAAAAATCTCTAATATTTATCAAAAAATATCAAAAAATTTAATTTTAATTTCTGTTTGAAAATAAATTAACTTAAATTTTTTAATCTTAAAGATTTGTAATAAAATTTAAATTTTTAAATACTGAACTTAGTTTGTTTCTAAAATTAGAAAACAAATTTATTTTTTTACATTCAAAATTAATTTTTTAAAAATTTTAAAATTTCTCGATAAATTATTTATGTTTTTCCTAAATATTAAAATAAAACTAGAAAATTTTAATATTTTCTCTTCGATTTTTGAGATTTTTAAAATTTGTTTGAAACTTATTAGTATTTTATTAAATAATAAATTTTGCAATATTAAATGGGCAGACTTTTAAAACTTTGTATATTAAATGAGCAAAATAATTAGTTGAGGTATTAAACTGGGGTAGCAAAAAAAATTGGCGTATTAAAAAGCTAATGAAATTTATTGGGGTATTTCCTATGGAAATTTCCCTTCTTAATATAGTGTTTTATCTAAAACTACTTAAATATAAACGGAGGGAAGATTAGAGGCAATCTGCCATCCATAGGAATCTCTTTGGGGTTTTTAACTTCTTTTTTGGATTTTTTAAAAGGAAAAAAAAAAAAGTAAAACCAATCGTGGACCGCCATGTGTCAGTAGAGCCCACGAAACAGTGTAAGAATCGGTCCTTAAATTGAGATTTTTGAATCTTAAGAAAAATGATGGGACCCACCACCACTTTTTCTTAAGAACTTCACTTAATAGCCTCCAATGGAGGTGCTCTAATATAATTGCACTTTTTTTTATTTTTGTAGGTTATGAAAAGTAGCTCAAAACTACTCTCGGCAAAACCCATGTTGTTTATAGCCAGAAACGTTCAGAGATATCAAGCAGAGGAACTTTCATGTTTACCACATTATTAGTACTATTTTTTATTTTTATCTTTATTAAAATTTTTTTTTATAAATATCATTTTTTAAGAGGTAAATTTTTTTTAAAATTAACTAGAAGTCCTAAATTTTAATTTCTAACTTCTACCCCCACGCCTATCTCCACCCTTTCAACTCTAAATCCTGAAGTTTATATTAATTAACTTAATGGTTATAACTGTGGTTTTCTCTGAAAAAAAATAAAAGTAAAAATGATTAAAATAAACATAAAAAATAAAAGTAATTCCAGCGTATTTATATTTGTCTAGCAGTTTATTATCTACGAATTAGTGATGGGGGATAAAGCCGAGACAAACCAAACTAGTGGATAGAAACAGAGAAAAAACAAAAGGGCTTTAGATACTAGGGGTGGTCATTTTATCAGTTAATTTTAATTTGATCCAGAAAATCTGGATATATGTATTTTTTTCTGTCATTCATAATTCTTCGAAACAAAACAAGTATTAACAATAAATATCCATCAAAATCAAAATAAAACAGAAATATTAATAAATTTAGAGGTGAATATCTATTTCACTCTATTTTTTAAAGCAGATATATATATCTATAATTAAATATATATATTTTTATTGTATAAGTTTATATAATTATAGATTTTAAAATATATAAAATTTTTAAATTACTTATAAAAGTATTAAAGTAATAAAAATATTATTTTTAACTATAATTTTCTAAAATTTTGTGCTTTATAAAAAAAATATTTTCTGAAATTATGGAACATATAGTTTCACTAAATTTTACTTTTTTATTTTATATTAGATTAAAGATATTTTTGAAATAAAATTGTAAATTTTTCTAGATTTACAATTGTATTGACAAAGCAGTGGATGACATATTTGTAAGTATTCATAAATAGTAAAAAGTGTCCGTAATTTTTTTCGATATCCAAATTTTTTAAAACAAATCAAATAAAAATATTAATTATAAATTACAAAACTAATCACAAATATTAAATATATGATATTTGATCCGTGTGCTCCTACTAGATAGATGCGACAAATTCTTTTTGAGAAAGGGAAGGGAGGAGGATAAAAAATCCAACTGATAGCCAGCTTTTTCTATCCTGCAAATTAATGAGTTGTTTTATCTGACTTTAGTTAATTACCTGAAATGATTATATATTAAAACTTTTTTTATCATTTCAAATTTCAGGATCTTCTACGGACTCGGAAGTAGACAACTAATAATACCATGATACAGAACCATCAGTCGTTCAAAAAAAATCAGAATAAAGCATTTTTCTTAAGAACTGAATCTAAACCACAATGATAAAGGTTTTATCCAGCACTACAATTATAATGTATGTTTTCATATCTTTTTGTTCCAGTTTACAAAATTACTAGATTTGAAAAATTATTTATGAAATAATATTGAGTTAAAAAAAAAGAAATAATATTGAAATCTATTTTGTGTAGGATAATTCGACTAGAACCACTTATATGTGTACATAGGTACATACATATTATATACACACGTGAATAATTAATTGTTTCTATTGTATTTGAATATTTGATCGGTAGTGGCTAATAAGGATGATAAGAAGAGAGAAACATGGAAGTGAGACATGGAGCGTTGTCTACTGCTAATGAGAGTTATGTCATCATAGCTTCTGCCCTCACGTCTTGTCAAATCAACGCCACACATCATCATTTATCATCATCATCATCATCATCATCATCCATATCATCCATGCATGCCAGACATAAATAAGCAACTCCTCCTTTTGATGATTGATCTAATTAATTCTTGTTTTAACATGTCCTAACCATTTATTATAGTGAAATCAACGGAACATGCAGGTCAACATTGACATTAATTTACGTGTAAATAAGAAAATAAAACAAAATTTTGGACAACAAGCAATGTAGGGTAGGAATGCCAGCACGGCCAATTATATACCACCTAAGTATTATGCATGTTTACATACCCTAATCAAGTTCGACAAAAAGCATCCTGATTAAGTTTCTTAATCGACCGACGTCGACAAACAAATATTAAGTGTTCGATATGCATTCCTATAACCACACAAGTTCATGTGTGTACGTACCACGCGTTTATAGCAAAGTGCTACAAATAAATACAAAACTTGGAAAGCTTTAGCAAATACAGGTTATTGTATATTGTACGTATTTAGGTTTTGAGTATGAAAGGTCAATGCATAAGCATTCTAAGCTTTCAAGAATAACACTTCCGACCGTTAGAGTGAATAGGCACAAACCTAGAGAGTGATGTGGGTACACAACGGGACGTACATAAAGGTTAGAAGTGGTATTATAGTTAGTTAGTAGTTTTTGTTTTTATCCAAGAGATGGTTAGAGAGCTTGTGTGCGATGAAGATATTGCGCTTTGTAATTTACAATCTCTAGTATATGGTGGTGTATGTTCAAAAATCTTATAAAAATTGATTTGATTCTTTATATCAATAAAATATGATATTTTAGTCTTGTGAAAAATAATTCCAACACTAAACATGCTTGATTTGAAATAGTAGAAAGTAAGTGATTTATCGAAAAATTATTCGTGATAATATGTGTGCTAGACCAAAACATGGAAAATATGATGATTCAAAATCAGTAAAAAGGTATAATCACGATTCCAACCATCACATAAGATGGACTCACAAATCTAGAAAAAGTATTGTAAACATACAAGAGTGAATATCCTGATTTTAAAGATATTCATAATTCGTTTCATTTTTTCTGGATAAGTAGATCTATGATTCTATTTGCTGCTCTAACACCATTCTAATATTCGATCTCAGATATCCAGTAAAATATGTATTTTTTAATTGGATAGTCGATTTGATTTGTAAAACTAAATTAAAAATCTTACAAATAGTGAAAAATAATATTTCATTATAAAATAAAAAAATTTATCTTTAAAACTGTAAGAAAAATAATGAATTAATTAGTGATAAAAATATTGTAAAATTGTATAGATAAAATAATTATAATATATATAACACCAGGAATGTAAGAACTAATTATAAAACTTTAAATAATAATTATAAAATATAATATCAACTTGAACATGTAAATGATTTTAACTAATTGTATTACCAAGAACCAACATTATTCATCTTTTAAAATTTTAGTATTTATGATTGATTTTTTTTTTTAAGATAGTGCATACTAGTACTAATTTTTTTTGGTGGAGATATATATATTCGTTTTTTTCAAATTAAATTGAAATGAACAGCGGATTGAGCAAAATGTACAAATATTTGTCTACCTCTAACAGATAGGAGAAAAGCACAAAGACGTTAAGCACTTGAAACCCTTTCCAGCTAAGATATTTGTTTCAGAAAATACAAGCGTGTAAACAGGTTGTATGAAAATATTTATCTTAACTATAAAGCATTCCAATCAATGTTTTTAAATCCGATCCGAACACTAAACCGGACAACTTATCGGATCACTGGGTTAGTGGGTCGACCACGGATGAACTGCGGATTAATAAAATAATTAATTTTTAATATATAATTATATATTAGCTTTTATATATATATATATATATATATATATGTCATAAAAGAAACATATAAAGGTACTGAAATATTTTTTTATTATTTTTAATTTCATTTTACAGCAAAACATTAAAAATATAATAGAAAATATGGTAATACATAAAATTCATATGTTTTCAATGTCTGTCAATAATAAAATTAAACATTAAATCCAACATCAATTAAAAGTAAAGCCTTAGAAGTTTGTAAGAAAAAAAATATCAAAACACATAAACTAATTTTGGTTCTCTGCAAAATCGTTCACTTCATTTTCTTGAGGTGGCATAGTGAAATCTTCATCAAAATCTAAAAATCACAAATAAAATAGTTTAGTAGATATTATATATAATAAAAATTAGAAAGTTCAGAACTATTTTGGAAGTTACTATCAAGATTTACTGGGTTCATATCTTCGTAATCTTTCAGATGTTCTATTTCTTTAGCAAGAACATTCTCTAATTCATTATAGTCAAACTCGCTAGGTTATTCTTCTTCAACAATCCAAAATTATGTTTTTGTCGATAGATTCATAATCTACTAGATCATATGATCTTTTTCTTTTTAACCTGAATGTTAAAAACATGTAATGACTTGTTAAAAACTAAGCTAAATAAATAAATATAAAAAGTACAATGATTCTAATCTAAATGTAATAAAAACAGATTCTAATAAAAAATAAAAAATTGAAAAAAAAATTATTTGTTGGTTCAGCTGATGGTTTAACCGGTTACCGGATTCAAAATTTTTTAGCAGATTTTTATATAACAAATATTTGGTAAAATCCAAACCAGAATATTTACCAGGTCACCAGATTCTGCGATCCGACCGCAGATCTGGGTCGGAGGTGAAAACGCTGATTCCAACACAATAAATCATTCGATACTTGTTGATCCCGCTTGGACCGCTTCGATCGAGAATCTTTGGAAACCACCTCATGGTCACGGGTTATCCTAAATGATCTTACTCTCTAACTTCATGGTGTATATATTTTACTTTCTAGTAGATTATTCCCCTCAACAATTAAAAAAACTGATAATTGATGGATGTATATAACCAAAAATCCAGCACGAAAAACGTTTTTTTACGTACTCATTCAATTATATGTTTTCATTATTCCTATTTCTGCTTCCTATATTTCAGATACAACATCATTACAATATACTCCCTCTCTCCGTTCTTAATTATAAAATATTTTAAATTAAAGTACACATATTAAGAAATTAGATGATAAAAAAATTATTTTTTCTTTAAAGTATCATGAAAATTATAAATTAAAGATACACAATAAATTATAAAATAGACTACAAAATATAACTGATTGTATAATTTTAATAATGTAAAGATTTACTTAGAAATATGAAAAGATTTTATATATTGGAACATCAGCTTTTTAAAAAAAGAAAAATCATATGTTTAAGAACAAAGAGGATACGTATTTGAATTTGGTGCTCGTAACTCACACTAAAAGAGATCATGTACTCCAAGATGTTTGTTGGACCATTTTAGACACGGAAGAAGAAAAAACAGACCACATAGCTTTATAATAATAACGACATGAAATAGTATGATTAGATAATCATTTAGACAAGGGAACCAGAGAGATTAAACTAAACTAAAAATATAAGAAAGGGAGAGATTGTTCAACAGACACAGTCCTCAAGATCAGATTATGTGCTTAATGTCCCCTAATCACTCTTTAGGTTAGATTAGATTAGAGATTCTCTTGCTTTCTTCTTGTCTACAGTTATTGATCCAATTAATTGGTCGCCACGCTCTACTCACAGCGCGTGCTTCCACGCTCCACAAGACCTCGCCCAGAAACCTAGGGAACAAGTATGACTTTGACTTAAATTGTAAATGACTTTTTGGCATTTTCAACCTTTTTGGTAATTTCCTCTTTCTCTTTCTCTTTCTTGCTCATTTCTAAGACCTTGAAGTTATGAAATTTAAGAGATCGTTACAGAGACTCTGATATTCGTAAATCAGTTTTGCTTTGTTTTCATAGTAAACACGTTTACTTTTATTAGATTTTAAATAGAATAGATTTACTTTGATTCTTGTAACTTTCGGTTTTTGGTATATAAATATAGTATACTATAATTCAGTAAATTTTGACTTTGATTAATTTGTAGACCGGAGGAATTTTGTTTAGTATTGATAAAAAATAACTTTAATCCTAACACTACAAGAAAACATACTATTTAATAGGCCGTCGTAAATGTAGTTATCACTTGCGTTTGTATGGTTATCAACCTAAACGAGCTAAGATCTAAAGATCTAGAACAAGTAGAACCTAGATCGAAACCTTGACATTAAACAATGAAAAATGTTTTACACATTAACGCAGACACCCCAAACATGAAGACTTGTCAATTTCTAATTATTAATACAAAAAAAGAAAAATCAAAGAGATTTAGTGATCATAAGAAGTAGTAACATAGTGGTGCTGGTAAGGTGATCAAATTGGTCAAGTCCTCCGAAGAGCTTTTGTGTAATATGTGAGTGCCCAAAGAGTAAACATGTTTCTGTAAGTTGGGTAATGCAGCAGCAAATTCATCTTGTATGCTCCTCTCATTTCCTATACAAATTTAAACGAATATCAAATATAGCCAAATCTCTTTAGTCTAGATGTAGAACAGCCTGCTTTAAATCTTAATCACGGTTCTTAGTACAAAAAACAACATCATAGTGAATTCGAATATGCAATATTCAAGGTAACAAGAATATATAGATAGACAGAGAACCTTTACCTGTTGTGGAAAATCCCCGTTATCTAACTGCGAATTAATCAACACTTTGGCAGCGCGGTGAACAGGCAAAGGGTCTCTGTCCATCTGACCACCCATAACTAGAGCCATCAGTGCTTGTCCTGTATTCACCACATTGGTCTTGTTACCATCCAAGGGAGTATATTTCTTTTGGGGACAAGAGAGATAACTCTCTCCCCAACCACCTTCAATGTTTTGTGTCCCAAGAAGAAACCAAACCGCTGTACGGATACTCTCACAGTTATGATAACTCTTGCCTGCAGCCACTAAACCTCGGACCGCAAAGAAGGTCCCATAAATGAAGCATACACCCCAGTTTCCATACCATGAACCATTAGGCACTTGCAAGTCCTCTATGTATTTCACTCCTTTTGTTATGAATCTTTCGATCTCTTCCCTTCTATGATCAGGAAACTGTTTCATAAATTGCACTAATGCTACTATGGCCGACCCCGTGCACTCCAGAGACCTTAAAATCAGTTGGTACCATAGTTTAAATTAGTTCTAAGAAAGCCAAGCGCAATATTTGTTAACAAATAAAAACAAACAAAATAGGAAGTCATAAAGATCAAATACTCATGTTCGACGATTGTCTCCTCAACAAATTCCACAGGATTAAGCCACTGCATTTAAGGCATTGTTAAACTTTATCCCCTTTAGCCTTTTCCATTTTATAACAAAATTAAAACTTGAAACAGATTAAATCAGAGCAATTAAAATAAAGAAATGGTACCTCTAACCAAGTTTTTGCTGACGCTGGCTCCCATATTGCTATACCACCATTTTTGCCCTGTCAGTTATTTTTACGTAAAGAATCGTTACTATTAACTTTTTGGAACATTTTGTTTAAGAGAAATCTAATAGACCTTTAATAAAACCTTAATATTAATTAGTTAATTATTATAGATCTTTCTTAAACGAAATGCTAGTAAAAATAGTATAGCTAACTGTTAGTAATATATAAAATGGGTAGCTTTGTTAGAGCATCTCCAATGGTGAAATCCCATTGGAGTCTTTAAACTTTTTTTTTAAATTTTTTTTCAGATTTAAAATAAAAAAGAGTATCAACTAATCGCGGGCCACGTGTTGCGGGGGCCCGTAAATAATATAAGGAACTCGCTAAGAAACAATCCTTATTTAGAGATTTTAAAGATCGAATCCTTAACTTTTGGTGAGATCCACTGATGATTTAATTATTTTTTTTCTAAGGATTCTCCTTAAGGATCCCCGTTGGAGATGTTCTTAGAGCATCCACAATGGTGTTACCTATTGTGGATCCTTAACTATTCTTTTTTTTTTCATTTTCAGATTATTAAAATATATATATATATATATATAATATATATATATATCAACTAATCGCGAGCCGCCACGTGTTGCGGGGACCCGCAAATAGTGTAAGGATTCTCTAAGGATCAATCCTTATTTAAGAATTTTAAAGATCGAATCCTTAACTTTTGGTGAGGTCCACTGATTATTTAATTATTTTTTCCCTAAATACTCTCCTTAAGGATTTCCGGATGCTCTTAGACAGTGCCGGCTTTGACCCAGTGTTGAGAGTGCATTTGCACTGGGTCCATCTTTTTTTATCCAATTTTCTTAAAGAAGTAAGGGCTCTAATTTTTAAAAATCATGCGTATAATACATTTAGTTAATTTTTTTTTCTGAAACACAAGAACTTATGAGTGAAAATTTTAAAAATGAGCACAGGGCCCAACTATTAATTGAGCCGGGCCTGCTTAGAACTTAATCAAAAAACTCAAACCAGTACCCTATGTGAAAAAATATAGTATATCTTAGTTACCTGCAAATAGAGAAGTACATTGATGGCATCATAAAGCCTATCCACGTCCATTTTCTCGCCAATGAACTCTGCCGGCATGCTTTCGAAGATCAGGCAACACTAGCCATATATATACATAATTCGTCAACAACCATGTCAAAGACCTCAGATATTAAGTAAGATGGGACCAAATGATGTATATAGAAGGCATTGACCAAACTACAGATTAACAACTAGTTGTGAATTGGAAGTTCATGCAAAATTTAGAAATAAAATATGTATATCAAGAATCTGAGACGACCTTTAAACTAAAGAGAAGACGCACACCTTTAAACTCTCGGAAATACAATCACTAACAGGCCATCCTTGATCTTTGTCTGAAAAACTCCAACCTCCTTTTGATATGTCTCGAAACATTTTGATAAAGTCACCAGGAGGGTTCTCTGTAATTTGAGATTTTCTCAAGTAGGAGTAACCCTTTCTGAGCGTTGATCTAATCTCATCATTAACATCAGCAGCTAACATCACTTGTATCAAGAAGGCTGTATCCCATATTTGGCTACCAAAAGTCTACACAAGTACATTGTAGTATTAACTAAAAGAAAAACAATAGTAATAGTGGTAGTGGAGAGTCATCTTGATTTTGATGTAAAATATAGGAATATGAGTAAATTAACCTGGATTTTCAGGCCATCCTCGCCAATCCATATGAATCCAGGGACTCGAGCGAGATGTTTTTTAAAATAGTCACTCTTTGGGTCTTCAACCCAACAGGCGAGCATGTGAAATGGCTAGGTATATCAAAAAAGGAACATTTACAACTTGTTACAGACTAAAAATTTTCTTATAACATTTACAAATATTTACCTTTGGTATAGCTCCACCGGTAATGTAACGGGTGGCTTCGCCATGGTAGTGAATTAATTCCATTGTTTTTTGCAGAGCTCTTTGCCTTATGAGCTTGTTGAAAGGCCAACAGTCGAAGATATTCTCCGAAAACATATGAACAATGTTCCAAAACATGCCTTGTACAAATGACTGTGGAAAGTAAAGATCTTCCTGCATATCATAATCAATACTTTCATATGTGAATCTCTTTATTTGCGTTTACTAACAATGATATTATATAAAAATGTTGTAGCTTAAAAAATGTGAATTTCTATCAAACGTAATGTCTGAAAACGATCGAGCCTTACTTATACTCAAGATGCATTTTATTTTGTCACAACATGTACTTATTGCTTAAGTTACCTTTGCGCATAGATTGCGAGCTTGGCTCCAAACAATCTCTACGTAAGGCTGAAGATAAATCTCTTCACGGAGCTGTAGAATGAGAGGTGTAGGTGCGGCTACAAACTTTTTACCATACAAGTATGATAAACCCATGAAAACGTCCCGCAAATAAATCCATACAGTGCCTGCACGCATGCTTATTTGTATATGAATACGTTCTTAACAATAAAACTGAAAATGTATACAATTTTTTTGCTAATTAAATGGTAATCTGTCTGTGCCATAATAAAATAAGTGAGTCAAATTCAAACCTCCATTAATAGGAGAAGAAGATGGAAGGAGCCAGAACTCAGGAGGAATGGGTTTGCAGCCAGACCAATCATACACTCCAAGAACCTAATTGTTATTTAACATTAGCAAATTTAATGATGTGTTCAAATATACAACGAGAGAGAGAGTCGTAAATACCGAAAGCCAAGCTTTTCCAAGCAATGGCGTATAAGTAGCACCACCATGGTCGAGGATCCATTTACGAGCCATTGCACACGCACTCTTTTTACCACCATGATCTGCTTCTACCCCAAATATTCTTAGGCAAATATAATTAAGGACCGTGCTGAACATAAAACTGTGGCTTTCTACGTGTATTCCCCAGCCACCATCCTCGTTCTAGATAAGAAGAATGTAACGTAGCGAATATTATCAAAATGGTGCATAATATGAGGTAATACCCATTTGTATTTAACTTAAAAATTGTTCCAAACATTATCTTATACATACTCTTCTCTAAAATCTCCTCATGTCAGTGCCGGCTCAGTTAAGAAGGACGGGCAGTCTGACCGTCCCGGAACCCATGATATTAAGGGTGCAATTTTTTTAAAAGATTGTTTTTTAATATTAAAAAAAAATTAAGAAGAAAATAAATATAATTGTATTTAAAATATTCTAATTTTATATATTTTCATATATATAATTAATAACATTTTATAATATGTAATTTTAAAAATCATGCTAACAATATTTTTTTTAACTATTAAAGAGTCTATAAAAATGTTTTGCCTAAAGATCCCTTAAACGGCGATGCTCATGTTTCACTTTAGATTATTTACCTTTCATAGTACACAAGAGTTTTGATAAGAAATTTCAATCATTTAAATATTTTTTCACCAACAACAAAAAAATATAACATAAATAGTTTCTGTTAGCAGGACGTACGTATGCATGGTTATAGAGATGTTATTTACGTCCTGCATAGATTGTCGTTTATCCTGGAAGTCAGATTGCTATTAATCAAGTACCTGATGGTTATACATGTAACGTAACATCTCTTTTCGATGTTCTTGAGAGAAGACTTTATCCAGATGGCCAGTGATATACAAGCATATGACCTGATATATTTTTGCATTATTGATTCTTTTCACGTAGTCATTTTATTATGATTTAGAGAGAGTAGAAAAATATAGCTCACAAATGGGGCTATAAAGAACATGCAACCAGAGTTTTCAGCAGGCCAATGTCCATCATCAGCCTGCAACGCAGCCATATAGAGTAACCCTCTTCTTAGTGCTTTCTCTGCGTCTTCATACGCTATTTTCTCTGCATCAACTATTACCACTCGTGGAATATTTTGCTCGAACTTTTTGTCCCTTAGAAACTTTTCAATAAATAGAAATACAAAAATTATATTATATATGCTCTACAAACGTTACATAAATTGATGTTAATGTGAATGGTTTTACCTGCATACGCCAAAGGAGATCTGCACTGGCCTTGTAATGTGATCTATTGGCTGAAAATTTCCGCCGAGCCTCCTCGACCTCGGCTACTTCCTCTGGCGAGCCTGCGTTAGCATCAAACTCCCAAATTTGCCTCCCGAGATAGTGGTTGGTGCTGAACAAGTGAGGGTCTTGTCCCCCCTCAGCTCCGATCCTCAGCTTCCACATTTGTATCAATCCTTGTACCTACAAAGAGCAAGTTACTATATGTACCAAATCTCTTGCCGTGGTGACTTTGTAAATCGTAACTCTTCAGCACCAGCTTGTCCTCTATGTTATTAACAATATACTATATATACCGTTCAGATATGAAAACTAATTGATGAGTTAAGTGATTCATATTCTTATATATACTAGCAAAGTTATGGAAAAGAAAGATTGTAAAAGGTTAACCAACAAAGTCAAATTTGCGTTCTCAGATCCTCCTCTTTCACGTTTTTAATCTATTAATCTGTTTTTTTTTTGTTCTCAAATAAAATCAAAGGTTAGGGAATCCTTTGTAGTGTTACAAAAAGGGTAATTCTCTGTAAATAACCCTTTTTGGAATATAATATATTAACCATAAAAATAAATTAATTTGCTTTTTCACATTAAGGAGGCCTTATTGGTTTGTGTACTTTAGTTATTTAGAAATTCATATAGTATTTACAAATCAATGTAAAATATATTGATTTTCAAATTTAACATAGAAATTTTTAATTAGTATTTACAAATCCGGAGATTTTTCTTCGGATTTATGCCTTTGTATTTTTAACAAAAAAATCTATTCAAATTCATTATGAAAATAAATCCATTAGAAAATATGGATAATTGAATAACACCTGATTTAAATTAGAATTAATAAATCATAAAATCAATAACACATGATTTTAATATGGATTTTAAAATCATAGAACCAATAACACTTAGTTTAGCGTGGATTTTCATTTCGTTAAAATACAAGAACCAACAAGTCCCACTAAGAATATAGTTAAAGTTAATATGTATATATTCCTCTATAGCAAAAGGCAATATAGTAATGCATGATGATAAAAAAAGACAATAACAATTAGTTGTCGTACATATAATGTAAAATAAAATTGCAATATAAGTATGATGATCTTTACTACTTTAAAATTTAGAGAGAAATTTATATTTATACTCTTTATTAATTATTGTTAGGGAAAGTTTTCCTATATATCTCCTACATATGACATCTTCTTTAGTAATATACAAATCATCAATTAAATAATATAGAAATACTTATGTTACTGAACAATATGAAAAGTATGTATAATGTCATTTAAATTTCATCTTTTATTAGTTGCATTTCTCACGAGATCATTTAAATATATTTATACTGAATTAAAATTAATATAACTAATTGTTATTGTTAATATTTCTTTTTAAAATTTATTTCACAATATTTTTTCCCAATTTTATAAATGTTCCAAAAATAATTAACAAAAATATCTTTAAGATAATACAAAAGTTAGACATACTACTATAGTAATACTTCTATTTCCCTTTTCAAATATTTTTTAATTTATATTTATATTATGACATATATTGGCAATATTTATATCTTCTGACCATTTTTGGTGTTTGAAAATTATATATATCTTATTAGCCAAAACAAAATATCTTCTAAATATTTTCGATAAATTCAATGAAGTTTCAGAATTAATTTTCAAATATTTTGAATCTAAAAGATCTAATATATTTTACTCCTTCATTAAAAGAATTCTGGAAATAAATACAAATATTTGTACAAAAAGTGAATGAAGCCATTGTGAATGTGATCATATGATTGATTAATTAACATTTTGATTAAATAAACGCTTAAATCATGTTGGTGTGATTGTGCACAAAGTTTTGGTGGCCACCGGCCACTTTTGCTCAAAACAGAAAAAGGAAAAAAAACACACATTTATTTCATGAAAAAAAAGAAAAAAAGAATATTTGAAAAAGGAAATAGCAACAAATGTTCCTATAGATATCTATATATACTAATCGCAAATGTAATTGCAAATCTACCTTACAAAAATAAAATCAAGTCAAAATTAATAGAACATCTAAAACCAGGATACTTAAATGTATGAATCACTTTAGATTCATTAATGTGTTTAAAGCGACAAAGAATTAGATGTCCGAAATGTTAATTCTAATTTCGTTAAGAACACTTTGGCCGAATGATTGATGATTGCTAATGCAGTTAAAGTAATAAGTAATTGTGTTTTTATTTAATATTTGAACTAAAAACGTTAAATATTTTAACTAAATAAATTAATATATAATGTTATGTTAATATAGTATAACAATAATCATTATTTTAAAATCATTATTTTAGAGTAATCTAACTAAGTTTAACTTGAAAAAATAAATTTTTTGTAATATATCGAAATATAAGCAAATCACAAATAGTTATGAACGATTTTAAAACTTGTAACTAATAAAACCAAAGACTAAACAATTGTTTGTGTAGTGATAACAAGTAAAGTGACACTATACTAAACTGAATGTTCAAAAAAAGTGACACTATACTAAACTGAATGTTCAAAAAAAAGTGACACTATACAAATTCATGTGTTTTCTCGACATTCATTAGCACAATGTCTTTGACTTTTGTAACACAGAGTAAACGCTTGTTTGTTTGTTTTTGACGACGTAAATATTTCTTTATTGTTATAGGTGTGTTTATCATTTATTGTGAAAGTCACATTTCATATTTGTGGGATTCCTAAGAGCACTTCCCTTTTATTTAAACTCTTAAAAGAATTCTCAGATCTTTTGTGTATATTATCATAAACTGATCACATAGTTAAATTATAATCAGACATAAT
This sequence comes from Moricandia arvensis, assembly GCA_905132765.1. NCBI lineage: Eukaryota > Viridiplantae > Streptophyta > Magnoliopsida > Brassicales > Brassicaceae > Moricandia > Moricandia arvensis. The sequence goes on along the minus strand of CAJHQP010001458.1, from coordinate 13,376 downwards.
AGATTGAATATTCCATTGATAGACTGACATGTGTTTTCTAAAAACATTGTCAGTGGTTAGTATCGTCAAATGAGTATCTCAAATACAAAATATGTCATTATTTAAATATTTGTAATGCATAATTAATTTTTATTTTGTTACGAAGATAAAATTAATACTAACAAATGGCTCAAAAAATCTATAGAGAGTATCTCATGAATTCTCATTTAATATACTTCAAAAAAGTGTACTTATGTAATTTTAATACTTTACCTTTCTAAAAACTTTAGGATTGATTATTTAAAGATTGAGCATTTATTTCATGAAAAAAAGAAAAAAAAAATTTGAAAAAGGAAATAGCAACAAATGTTCCTATAGATATCTATATACACTAATCGCAAATGTAATTGCAAATCTACCTTGACAAAAATAAAATCAAGTCAAAATTAATAGAACATCTAAAACCAGGATCTTAAAAGTATGAATCACTTTAGATTCATTAATGTGTTTAAAGCGACAAAAAATTAGATGTCCGAAATGTTAATTCTAATTTCGTCAAGAGTAATTTGGCCGAATGATTGATGATTGTGAATGCAGTTAAAGTAATAAGTAATTGTGTGTTTTATTTAATATTTGAACTAAAAATGTTAAATATTTTGATTAAACAAATTAATATATAATATTATGTTAATATAGTATAACTAATCATTATTTTAAAATCATTATTTTAGAGTAATTTAACTAAGTTTAACTTGAAAAATAATTTTTTATAATATATCAAAATATAAGCAAATCACAAATAGTTATGAACGGTTTTAAAAATTGTAAATAATAAAACCAAAGACTAAAAAAATGTTTGTGTAGTGATAACAAGTAAAGTGACAGTATACTAAAATGAATGTTCAAAAAAAACGTGACACTATACAAATTCATGTGTTTTCTCGACATTCATTAGCACAATGTCTTTGACTTTTGTAACACAGAGTAAACGTTTGTTTGTTTGTTTTTGACGGCGTAAATATTTGTTTATTGTGATAGGTGTGTTTATTATTTATTGTGAACGTCATATTTCATATTTGTGGGATTCCTAAAAGCACTTCCATTTTCTTTAAACTCTTAAAAGAATTCTCAGATTTTTTGTGTATATTATCATAAACTGATCACATACTTAAGTTATAATCAGACATAAAAGATTGAATATTCCATTGATAGACTGAAATGTGTTTGGAAAATTGTCAAAAATATCACTTTCCTTATACTACTTTTCATTTTTATCTTAATCACTTTTATTCTTATTTTTTAAAAGAAAAAACACACTTATAACTTTTGGGTTAATTAATTATTTAGGACTTAAGTTTTAGAGTTGAGAGGTGAGAGTAGGGTGAGGTAGAGTTTAGGAATGTAAAATTTAAAATTCTAATTATTATTTTTTTTTAAAATTATCTCTTAAAAATGATATTTATGAAATGTCTATTTAATGAAGGTAAAAAATGAAAAGTATTACAAAAAGTGGTAAATTTGAAATTCTCTCCATGTGTTTTCTAAAAACATTGTCAGTGGATAGTATCTCAAATACAAAATATGTCACTATTTAAAATATTTATAATACATAATTAATTTTTATTTTGTTACGAAGATAAAATTAATACTAACAAATGGCTCAAAAAATCCACAGATAGTATCTCATGAGTTCTCATTTAATATACTTAAAAAAAAGTCTACTTGTGTAATTTTAATACTTTACCTTTCTAAAAACTTTAGCATTGATTATTTAAAGATTAAGCATTTAAGAAACTCTTTTTACTCTTTTCTTTTTGTAATCACAAGATACTATGTTTAGATACATCTAACAATTTCAACAACACATGTTCAAACTATAACAGCAGAAAATTTATTTATTTAATCAAAGTGAAAGTTGTTGTCAAAGGTCCATCATTGAGACTTGAGAGGCAGCGCATGATCAGTTTCATGTGGAACGTTGAGATATTAATCATAGCTTTAGTGGTTGTGAGGATCAGCCAGTGGTTGTACCGATGGTCGAACCCAAACGTCAGGTGCAATGGTAAGTTACCACCAGGGTCAATGGGTTTACCGATAATCGGAGAGACAATTGAAATTCTTTAAGCCTTGTGGATTTCTCGAAATCCCATCATTTTTTCAGAATAGGATGCAAATGTCAGATTCTACTCCCTCTTTAAATACATATATTCTTTTTTAGCCGAGAGGAATGTTGTTTAAATCTACGTATATTGTGTTTGCATGAATTTTATAGGTACGGGTCGTTGTTTCGGACCAATATTATGGGTTCAAAAACTGTGATTTCTACTGACTCAGATGTTATCTTCGAGATTTTCCGACAAGAGAACCAGTCTTTTGAACTTAGCTATCCTGACGTTTTTGTCAAGGTTCTTGGAAAAGATAACTTGTTTTTCAAGACCGGGAACATCCACAAGCATATTAAAAAAACCACTATGCAGCTTATTGGCTCTGAAGGTTTAAAGAGAAAGATGATAGGAAGCATAAACCAGGCGACCCGCGAGCATCTTAAATGGAAGGCTAGCGAAGGCACATTCGACCTTAGGGATGCTGTTTCAAGTGTAAGTTAATACACAATTTACATGTTTTTTTTTTGTTCAAAAAGACTTGCATTTTTTTTTTCAATATTCAGTTTTTAAACCAGAGGTCATTAGAGGTTTTGAGTGACCAATCGGATGAAACTAATATTATATATAGTGGTTTCTAGTCTGGGGAAATTACGGAATCTCATGGTATTAAAAAATATATACATATATTCAGTTTTAAAACAATTAAAATTCTTCCCTTTTGTAGTTGATAGCATCCTACATGACACCGAAGCTGATAAGTAACCTCAAACCAGAGACTCAGGCAGAACTTATAGACCATTTCAAGGCCTTTAATATTGATTGGTTTAGGTCACCCTTTGCTCCCTCCACCTGGAAGATTATCTACGAAGTCCTCAAGGTGAAACCTTTTGTCTGAATTTTCTATGATAGTAACTAGTAAGTTAACTCACCCACATTGTTTTATCTAGGCACGTAGAGAAGCAATGCAGGTGATAAAGGAAGCTCTCAAGAAGAGGAAAGAGTCAAGCGAAAAACACGGAGACTTCCTAGACACGTTGCTAGAGGACATGGAGAAAGAAGACAGCATTTATGACGAGGCGTCTGCTATAAACCTTCTCTTAGTTATTGGAGTCGTCTCTAAAGATACTACCTCTGTCGCTACTGCCTTGATGGTGAACTTGCTATCCAAAAACCCAAAAGTGCTTGCAGAGTTGAAGGTAATGTTTGTAGTTGCTTGCTAGGATGGTGTCTTTTTTTATGCTATTTGGATTAATTTTGGGTAAATTTTTAACAATCTTGGTTAGAAGGAAAAGAAAATGAAAATGAAAAACAAGAATATTGAAAAGGACGATATTTACGGTTTAGGAGAAATCATAGATAAATGGGTAAAATGTAAAAAAAAACTTAGTTAAAAGAGAATAGTTTCTCTAATCTCTAAGTTAAACCTTTTTTTTTTCAAATTCTTGAATGGGTGTAAAAATTGATTTTTCAAAACTAAGACCAATAACCAATCGAAAACTAAAAATATTAAAAGCGTAACTCTGCTTAAATTGATACGCTCATCTATATAATGTTAGAGAGAGCATGATGCGATCTTACAAAAGAGAGAAGATAAGGAAGCTGGACTTAGCTGGGAAGAATATAAATACAACATGACTTTCACTAACATGGTAACATTCCGTAGCTACTTTAAAATTTGGGATATATACGCATGATGTCTCACAATCTATATACGTAATGTTTGTGTAGGTTATCAATGAGTCGCTTCGATTGTCAAACTTGGGTTCCATATTATTTAGAAAGGCCCTGAAAGATGTTGAAATCAAAGGCGAGTTAGTTGTACTCATATAACTACATATAAATCTCCAATCTCTAATATTGTTGATTAGGAAAATATACATGTCGACAGGATATACAATTCCAGCGGGATGGATCGTGGCCGTTGCACCATCTGTGGTTCACTATAACTCTGAAATCTATGAGAATCCATTGGAGTTCAATCCATGGAGATGGGAGGTATTTTATATACTTAATGTAACATTTTCAATACATACCATGGGCAAAGAAGAATCATATAGTAAAGATTTGTGTGGCAGGGAAAAGATTTGAGGTCAGTGACTAAAACTTTGATGGTGTTTGGAGGTGGAACGAGACAGTGTGTAGGAGCAGATTTTGCGAGGCTTCAAATGACAGTCTTCCTTCACCATCTTGTGACCACTTACGATTTCTTGGTGGTCCAAGAATGTGAGATGACTCGGACACCATTACCTTGCTTCACCAAGGACCTGCTTATTAACATCTCCCCCAAAGTCTCCCAAGTGAACCTTGCAGTTCCAAGTCTTAATAATTAGATTTATCAATACTAGATAATTGAGCATGTTCATCCATGCTAAAGACTAGTTTCCGCAATCTTAAGAATCTCTCAGGGATCCTGATCAACATAATCATATCATTTATCATTTATAATTTTTAGATGTATCAGAATATCTTTGAGAATTGTCGTTTTAAATGTAGGAAGGAAGTCTCCAAAATAAATGGTCCACTTTTTAGAAAACAATAACATGAGAATATTTTTGGATTGGATGACACTTGCTTATATTTTCATAGTTGAGACATTCAAAGTGTTTTTCTATGTCTCCAACAACAGACACATTGTACATCACACTATATAGCTCTCCACCTTAAATTTTGTTTTATTAATAAATAATCTGATATAATTTTAAAAATGAAATATTTTTTAAAAATATTTTTATTTCTTTTAAAGGCATGTAATTAGTTGACATATGATATCATGAAAAGGCTAATAATATATTTATTGGAATACATCTATTCGTTTGATATCCTCATTGAAATGTATATTTTCTACATTTTGGTTTTAGTAACAGGCTGATTAGTATGTTTATAATAAATACTGCTTCAACTTATATACCAGTAAAATATTCCACGTTTTGTTATTGGATCAATAAAAAATCCTTCTAAAATAAAATAATAATTAGAAGTTTCAAGGAGCTGGATATGTGGATGACCTCATAAATTGTTTAAAATACCATTTTTCATGTATATCTTAATCAATTTTATTCTCATTTTAAAGAAAGGAAAATATGCTTATAATCCTAAAGTTAATTAATCTAAGACTTATGGTTTAGAAATGAGGGTGAGATAGAGTTTTGGAATGTGAAATTTAGGATTTTAATTAATCTAAATTTTTTTATCTTAATAAAGAATGTATTTATGAAAATGTCTCTTTAATGAAAATAAAAAATAATAATGATACAAAGAATGAAACATGAAAATTCCTCAAAACAGATATAGTATTAATCTACTTTCAAGTAGTCTATGTTGATCATTACATTTATTTAATTTTCTATTTATTCCCTACAACTAAATTAGTTATTATTAAATATATACTATATCTAACAATTTCTTTTAATATTTACAAAATAAGATTTCTAAAAAGATATTCTTAAACATATTTTCCTAAAATTAGCTTTTAATAATATTTTTAATATCTTTTATTTAAAATGTAAATATATATTTTTTATATTTAATTTAAATTAATAAAATTTATAATTAATATTAACTATAATTAAAAACGAAAACTAATTCATTTTTCATTTATATAACAAGAGATAAAATTTCTATAATATTTATATATACATAATTTATATTTATAGTCATAATTAAATTACTACACCAAGTAATAAATATAAAGTAAGTTAATTCATTTATTAACTATTTTATAAAATAGAATACAATATATTCTTAAATTTTACAATATACTTCAACTTATTAAACATTATTAAAGTATGATATATAAACTAATAAATAATTTCATAAGTTAATATACATATTTAAATTAAAATATTAAAAATAATTTAATATATTTATCAAGTATGAGACGAGTATAATGATAATAGTTAATTTATGTAATAATACTTTCAAAAATATAATAGTAAAATATTCTTTTACAAATAAAAAAAAATTAATGTGCTATAATTTCGAGTTTCAAAATATAAGTAAACTTGATACAAGACAGGTTATCTAAATGAATTACCTTATTTTAATTTTGTTATATATACTTTAAAAATATTTTTTTTTATAAAAAGATACAAATGTATAAGATTTCTAATTTTCAGTACATAAGTTTTGAATAAAAATTCATCTTGCGCTTTAAAGTGCGAGTCAAAATCTAATAATAAACATTATTATTAGATATATAACAAAAATCTATAACAAAATGAAAATTAATAAATATTAAAATGTCTAGTATGAATAATGAAATTAAATTAACAATTTAAAACAAAAAACAAAACATCGAAAAATTCTAATAACATGTGAACAATAAAAGTAAGCTAAATAAATAAGCAATTATATTTATTTCAAACTTAAATCACTAAATTGTAATAACCGTATATGAATCGTTGATGCTCAAATCTATTTCTATTTTTAATATGCATCCTCTCAAATATTGATTCATTACGATTACAACAAAATGATAAATTAGTATGTCTAAAAATTTGTATGACTAACTTTAGTAAAATTAGAGTATCACATTCATAATATATCCATCATTCAGCTAAATATTCATAATTTAGAATATTTTAAATATAAAAATTTAAGTCAAGTTATATTACATAGTGGGTCACCCATTGTTTCAACCGGTAGCCGGGTCATAGGTTTTAGCGGTTTTACGGGCTTTATAGAATTTTTAAATAAAGAGTTTTTTTTTAAAAAAATAATCCAGATTACATATAAAGTCATCAGTTTTGTTGGTTTAACCGCGTGTACGGATCGTGTTTAAAAACACTGAATATAACGCTTGATGTGTAACACTTAAATGTAGTTACATAATCAAAAAAATAAATTTAGTTTGTTTCGAAAATAATCTCGCCATATGAAAACGCGGATCAAAATCTAGTGTACTCTATTAAAATAGAGTCACTATTTTTATCTATCATAAAAAAAGTTATATAGGTCCATTTTATTAGGATTCATCAAAGAACCATTTCATTTCCTAACCATATCATTTACAAACATAACAATTAAAAACATTTATCTCTATCTTATTTAATGAAACACGTGCACAAATTCTTTTATATAATTACATTTAACTTAATAATAATCTAAATTTACTATGAATTACATGAAGGTGGGAAAAAGTTCTTACACGTTAAAGAGTAAGGAGACTTTTTTACGGTAAATAAAGTATCACCTATTAATGTTATCAATCACAAATTAGAAAAACTATTTCTCTTCATATACACTAATTATTCTTGGTTGATTTCATCAAACATTACCCATAGTAACAAAGAAACTCTAGATTGATCTCATCATAGATAAACCTAACTCTAAAAGGTTGACATATGGTAATTTTAGGTCTTGCAATATTCCATCTCACATTAAATCTTCATAATATTGAAATTCAATGAATTCAGGCTATTTAGGGTTTAATTAGTTTTCCCTCCATCAAGACCTTATTCAAGCTTTTATTTCACTCAACAATGTAAAGGACGACCTCTCTTACTTTTCAATATCGGTTTACTTGGTTTGTTTTTCCAATCCAACTTTTACAAATCAAAACCAAAAAAAATTAATATGGTTACTCCACTTCAAATCAATATAAAGAACTTTTTAAAACAATGAACAGAAATATTTAGATGAATATTCTATTTTTAAAACACTCGAATTTTAGTAAAGACCTTTGATCCGTGATATTTTACTTGGTTACCAAGATAATCATAACAATTACGAGATTTGTTTAAAAACTGAAATTTGTTATGAAAAAGATTCCATTAAAGTTTTGGGTAGGATGAATATTCTTTAAGACCATCTCCAATGTTAGTCTATTTTTTCTTTATAAAGTAGAAAAATTCTATTATAGATTTTTTTTTTCAATGGTGTTACTCTATAACAGACTTTTAGAGTGAAATGGTAACATCCCTCTATACTCTACTCACCATTGGAGCAAAAGTTGTTCCATGATAAAGTTACTCTATTTTAAAGTAAAATATAAGAAGAAAAAAAATGTTTTATTGGAGTTGCCCTAAGAACCATAACTATTACGTGCACATAAACATATTTTCATAACTTAATATAAAATGTATATTTATAACTTATTTTATATTCAAAATGGTTTTATTTTAAAATAAATATACTCTCACGGGCGTGCGGGTTCAACTCTAGTTGTTGATATTGAAACTTTGTCCTAACAATATATTCATGTTGTGATAGTACCTTGATCACATCTCATTTCCTCATTTATTTGTTATCATAATAGAAAGGAAGAAAAAAAAGAATTGACAAAAAGGGCTTATTTGCTATCTAACCAAATTCGGAAGTGAAATTAAGTAGATGACATTGATTTCGACATAAAGAAGAATCTAACGTTTACACCCAAAATGAACCGGTTCTACCGTTCCCATTTGCAGTTACCAGGTAAATATGATGTATCACAAATAATATTCAAGAGTGACGGAAAAGTATCCTATATGAAAGAAGAAAGAGACATCCACACGTTTATTGAGCACATGCATATGCAATAAGTGTTCTATTCCATATCGCCGAAGTAGTATAAGAGGACTCAAAGCACACCCACAATCCTTAAATACTAAACACTACACCAACCCCTACTCCTAAATACTAAACCCTAATTATTAAACCATAAACCCAAATATAAACTATGATCACATGACTAAAGGACAGTAAAATGAATAGATAAAATATAAAATTTTCCAGTAAAGAATGTATTCTAAATCACCGAAATAGTATATGACTCTAACCCAACACACAACTCCTAAATACTAAACCCATCCTTAAATTTTAAATACTAAACCCTATATCGTTATCACTAAACCCAAACCCAAATGTAAAATATATTATATATGTAATTTTTAAATAAAATTCGAATCTGAAAATTGTATATAATATTTTATGATATTAAACCATACTATATAATCATCTAAAAATAGTATATAAAGCAATTTGTGTGAATCTACACTTGTGTGGATGTGGTTGACAAAAATAATAATATTGACTTTGTAAATGCTTAGTTTTGATCATTACACATAAACCAAAATTTGTATGAATGATACAATTACAAAACATACATCATGCTTATTCAGGAGTTCATCATTTTAATGTTTAACTTTCTTTCATTACAAATCACAAATATAAACAAACATGGAACAATGATAACTACACACTATCATTCTAATAGAAAGAACATTTTTCTCCAGCATCAAATGGATAGAAAATGATAAATAGCATAGTACATTAATATGAACACGTCAACTGTTGAATTTGAAAGGCACGAGAGACTGTTCTGTTTCATAAATTTAGTATAAAAATATGTGTATAAGAGTAGACTATATCATAAATAGTATAGTAGCCTCAAACAAATATGTGCACAATATGTAAGTATGTCTTTCTTCGTCTTCATCAACCACGATTCTGCAATCTCATAGTCTCCTTCCTCGCCTTTTTCATCTCTCTCGTCTTCCTTGATGTCACTTCTTCACTCACTTCCCGTCAATCGTAATTATGCAATCTCATAGTTACCTTGACTTCGTTTCTCTTCTTCATCGTTTTACTCGGTGTGGCTTCCTCACCTACTTCCTTGTCATCTTTATCGTTTTTGCTTCGTCGTGGCAATTGGATAATCACCGAAGAGTCACCTCCACAATGATACCATTGCACACGGTCTTCTCTATTGGAAAAATACGCCAAGATTGAAGGCGGTGAAAAAGCGGTGGAGAAAATCTAGAAATGAGGGGTTGTGACTCACCAGTTGCCACGATTTACTTTTGTTACATAATATTTTTTCTGCAGGTTTAACAACAATATGGCAATATTACAAAATACATGTGATATACACGAAAAATAGGATAATTGGTCAAGATTGAATTATAATTTGTTTGATGGCTATACAATGCAATTTCTCTACACAAAAAAGATTTTTTTATAAAAAAAGAAAAAGAAAACCGAAGTTGAATTCGAACTTGGCAATTCAAGAAGAAAAGTTATGAAATCACTTAACTGAAGAGAAACTTTTTATGTATATGGCACTCCTAAATCTTATATAAACTATGGCGCAAATTAACCGGTGAAAACATCATTAGTCCAACACTTTAATTAAGGTTTCATTAATGCTTCTAAATAAGGAAGTATGCGGTTCAAATCCCATACATATATTATGTAGAAAAAGATTACATGAGATCTCAATATGGTGTAAGAAATACCGTGGATCTCACAGGATGACTCACGATGGTGCAATACTATCATGTGTGGATTTCACAGGACGACTTAGGATGGTGCAGTCAAACGTGAATTCTCATAGGACATTTGTTGTTGGTAATAGAATCGTCTATGACGTTAAAAAAGAAAATCTTTAACCCAGAACTATGAATTCTCATAAGACATTTGTTATCGGTAATAGAATTGTCTATGACCTAAAAAAGTTTTCTAACCTAGAACCGGTCTTGTATAGCACATGAAGATATAAAAACAATCACAAAATATATCATAGAATACTATTAACATTTAATTGTAGGCTTAATTCCTTCGAATCCAATCCAATCAATTATTTAGTTCTTTAATTGAATATGTTCCCCTGTTATTTTAAAATTGTTTAATTTTTTTAACATCTAGTTAATTATACTATTACAACGATGAAAAATACTACATAGACATTATATAGCTGACAATTCGACCACTTTATGTGAATGTACGTTTAGTTGTAGCACTTCAAACCATCCTATGATACGCCATGTAACGAAGATCCCTTGTAACTTCTTCCCCATGATTTACATAATTTATATTTTCTGAAATTTAAGCCCCATACATTTTGGTGTAAAAGTATTAATGAACCCTTATCAAACTATAGACTAAGAAAACTTCTACAATTGTTTAATCTTTTTAACATGGAATAAATTAAGCTCTTTATTAATTAAAAAAAATTATATCTGATATTAAGAATTTTTTGGAACGTTCTATTTAAAACTCTATCTCTATTCTGTTAAAGCATCTCCAACCCAACTGCATGATTTACTGTATTTTATTTTCTATTTCATTGTACAGTAAATAAATTATATAGTAAGGATAGAGATGTTCTTACTGTTTTATTATCTGCCAAGATAACAATTTCTGGGTGTACGTGGGATGGGGGGGGGGATCTGATGTGTAAAAAAAAGAATGTTAGGTTTAATATCATAAGAGATTGAGAAGAAACACTGAGAAAGATCAAAGCAGTAACACACACACACAATTGAGACAAAGAAACGTGGCAAATCGGTTTTAAAAACAAATGGAATCTGTAAAGAAATGAAAAATCAGAGATTGAACAAGCATATATGTTTCAAGATCATTGGCCACGCGTGGTGGTGCGACTGCTTTCTGCATTTCTAACCGAGTTGAAATACGGATGTGCCTGCAATAAAAAAAAATCGACATTCTTAACTCGATTATATATAACGTTACATGATAAATAGAATATTTACGGGTGAAATAAAAACTGTTTCTTGCCATTGCTTCTTTAGCTGTTGGTCTTTCCTGGTGATCATATTTCAGCAACTTGTCCACAAAATCAACAGCCTTTTCAAAGAACAATAAACCAAAACAAATTAGTCATGTTCATCCTTTTTACAGCAAAGGACGCAAAGTATGTATACCTCGGGAACTGCCAAGTGCTGGTTTTCAGAGTTGATGAACTTTGACCATGGCTTCCGGCTATGTCTACAGAGAATCAACAAGGCAATCATTCAAAACTCTGAAATGGTAAGACAAAAATAAAATAAAAACTTTCTAAATCGGGGGATACCTCCCCACGAGGGATGCAAGATTAGGGTCCAACTCTATGCGGTATCTGTTTAGGTAGGTATTGAGTTCGTCTGTGCCAAGTACCTTCCATAGTTACAACACACATGTTATCGTGCCATTACAAGAATTATATACAACTTGGGAGGAATGTAACATCTGTTCAGTGTTAAAGTGACATGATGATTCAAAAGATCTTACCTTTGCGATTTTGACCAATTGATCATAGTTGTCATGACCATAAAAGAAGGGCTCCTTGCGGAATATCTGCTTAAAATTTTCAGCATCAGGTGCCACAAATGGTACATATATTACTGCACTAAAGTCTCCAGTAAAGTAATATAAAGATTCTGAAAGCCTGGTGAAATAAACTAGCGCAAAAATTTTCACTAATTACGCTTACCATTCCAGCAAACATACAGCCAAGACTCCACAGGTCTAATGAATAGTCATAGTCCATTAAATCCACCAGCAGCTCTGGACCTTTGAAGTATCTGCTCATCACATGAAATATTAAGGAAATGCTTCACATCAGCTCATCACAGCTTGGTAAATAACAAAAGGGACTACCTTGAAGCAACGCGAACATTGTATTCTTTCCCAGGATGGTAGAACTCTGCCAAACCCCAGTCAATTAAGCGTAGCTTCCGTTGCTCGTGATCAATCATAACATTATGCGGCTTCACATCTCTGTGCATAATGCCACGCGAATGGCAGAAATCCAACGCCTGCACAAACGTTATCAAAATAAAATAAAAAACAGTTAGAATTAGAAAAACAAAGTAAAAGCTTTTCTTTAATGAAGAGTAGTGAGTCACAAGTCAAATAACGTTGGACACTATACCAATTCCAGTCTATCAAATACAAGAAATCACGGTCTAAGTAAGTAAAGATGAAGACGTATTGAAAGTATACGCACTTTCACATTGAAGCAGGGATGCATCAGCTACATTCAAATAAACAAGCATCTGTCTAAATATTTTCGAGACGAAGAACTGAGTTCTAAACACAAACACCTAGACTAAGTGGGAACAAGACAATATAGAGGAAAAGATAACCAATTACAAAACTTGGAAGCTTATTTACAACACATTGCTGATAAAAAAAAAGGGCATGGGCTGTGAGAAGTACAACGCATTCCTGATAAAAATACCACTCAATAACATATAGAACACTACTTGTCATTTTCACAAGCAAGAGAGCGTTTGCTCAAGGTTGACATAGCAAGCAAAATAGACATGAAATGTCTCTATCAAACGCAGTGATAGATAAAACAAGGAAGCTAACAGTACATGGAACCAAATAATTCAAGAAACTTAAATAGCATACCTTCAGAAGTTCATAGATGTAATAACGAACATCATAGTCCGAGAGAGTTGGATAGAGGACTTTAAAATCCTTATTGTTCACATGCTCAAATATCAAGCTCGGCGTCTTGGACTGCTGATCTCTAACAATGTCAAGCAACTTGACAATGTTCGGTCCACCGCAGAGGTTCTGAAG
>CAJHQP010001457.1:0-114574 GCA_905132765.1 Moricandia arvensis | reverse complement strand
ATTCACAAGTGAAAGGTGACTAAACTGACTTATTTAAAATATAGGTTCGATTCAGTAACGTTTCAAAAATCACAGGGTGATTTCACAGAATACAAAGAGATATGTACAGTAATTAGGTCAACAACCCGTTGTGAAGTAAAAGGAGGGTAAAATCGAGAATTAAATAAAAAAGAACTCTCCTCTTCTTCTCACGCTTATAAGTAAACATCGCCGTGATTAGGTTTATCAAATGTGCCTATGAGAGATCAGAGCAGCAGAGTTTTCATGCTGTTCTTGTTTCCGTTGCGGGCATATATCGAAAACCCATTCATCTTTTCTCCATTTACTCTTGCAACTGATCTTCTTTATTGCAATTTGGAAGAAAAAGATCGAACATTTTCGTTTTTTGTATTGTTATGATTGTTAGCACATCCACATGGGTTCTTTAGTTGAATTGATGGCTAGATTCGATACCAATGTTCTGTTTGCCTTTGTCGAAAGCTCCTCGAGCCATTCTGCAAGCCTAATGTTGTTTGTGTGATAACAACAGATAAAGTTTGAAACTTATATTATGTGTGTTTGAATGTTCTTTGCCTTAAATGTTGTTTTGCTCTAATAACAACAGATAAAGTTTGAAACTTTATTATGTGTGTTTGAGTATCATTACTTGTGGTACCTCTTTGTGTCTCTCCTTCCTTTTATATTGGTTAAGGATAATGTGTTTGGAACTAAAAGACATGAAGATTCGGATCATTTAGCATTCTGTTTGTTTTGTATTGGTGAAAGTAGCTTGACTTTTTTTAATCTGTTAAGTGATTGTGAAATTATGAAATGCTTTAAGGGTTTAATCAAAAGTGCCTTTGAGAGATCAATGCAGCGAGTTTCATGCTGTTCTTGTTCCGTTGCGGGCATAAACTCAAACCCATTAATCTTTTCTATGTATCATTTTGCAAGTCATCTTAGTTACTGCAAACTGGAAGAAAGATCGAACATTATTTTTTTAATCAATTTGCAAGTCATCTTCGTACTGTAAACTGTAAATATTTGGAACAGTAGTATTGCCCTCTGCTTGTTTGGTACTGGTAGAAGATTGGCCTGAACAACATACGTTTTTGATGTTTGTGTGGAACTGTTTAGTGCTCTCTTCTTTTCCTTCCACAGATTTGCTGGAATCTTTGTGTAGTCCGTACTGTGTGTTTGTTGTGTGACACACTTACACTTGTGTGTTCTGCCTGAAAACTATCCCATGCTGGAATCAAATGGTTTAAAAAAGGGTACTAGAATGAGTACTCTCATCTTCTATGGGATTGCACCAAGGAGGGAACTGGTTATGGAACTGCAACTTTAAAACTTTGTGGATTATTTGTAGAAACAAGAGAGCTTCAGGTTCTTGTGTGTGTAACATATCATCCCCGATTCACCTGAACTGAATCTAGCAACTTTGTTTTTACTCGGTTGGATCATAAAGAATAGAGTTTACAAAAAACCATCCCAGGTTTGATTCTCAATTTGGTAACAACTTTAAACTATAATCTCTTACCATGGCATTTAATAACCAGACAATACTATCAAAACAAAAGGTACCTTCAAACTTGCCGTACGAAGAAGGAGGGCAAACGAAGTGGAATACGCAGTTATGTTTTAATCTTCAACATAAACTCCATATGCCCACCAAGTTGAACATAACTTCTTACTGTATCTTAAGATCTTATTACAGAGAGTTTTTTTATTGTCTTCTGATAAAAATATAGAATGAAGGAGAAACATAGCGTGGAAGGTGTTTTCCAGTTGGCTTGAGAAGGCGGCAGGTCTTGTAATCCACATACCATGTTTGCTGGTAGTGCAACATCAAATCATCTTCGGACATGGCAGATTCAGATCTATTAAAAGGGCAAAGACCACATTGTTATGAGACTGAAGAAAGTTGCAATACCTTAAAACATATACTAATAAGCATAAAACTTACTTGACATGATGGTCTTGAATGTTTCTTTGTCTTTAGTTAAACGCGGGTTGTGTTGCATCTCTTCTCCAACTGTGCTTACCTGAAACATTAATAGAAAGATAGTGTAAAGCCATTGTGTGGATGAATCACATTTTCATTTTCGTTTTGCATTACCTCGCAACCTTTGTAGTCATGGGCTGGATAGATCAATGTGTCTTTTGGCAATGTAAAAATCTGCTTAAACATCAAAACAAAAGCTATTTTTAAAACTAAACTCTTCAAAAATATTAATCAATTTGCCTGTAGAGTGACAAGATAGTGTGAAACACTTGCCTGTGAGTGTACAGATTCATAGAGTTGATCCGCGCTTCCACCCTGCAACACCAAGAAAAACATCATTACTAAAGTTAAACCGATGTCCAAATACAAAACACAGACCTTATGCATCGAAGTTGCGGTTTTTGGTTCCTTGTAACTGATGTTTCTATGCATCAACACTAGTATTCTAAAATTCGGTTTACGCGCCCGCTTAGTGGGCAAAACGGATCTAAACGAAACG
This sequence comes from Moricandia arvensis, assembly GCA_905132765.1. Lineage (NCBI taxonomy): Eukaryota > Viridiplantae > Streptophyta > Magnoliopsida > Brassicales > Brassicaceae > Moricandia > Moricandia arvensis. The sequence continues at coordinate 112,091 of CAJHQP010001457.1, read as the reverse complement.
ATTTTTTCAATCGATTTAAAAAAAAAAAAACGATCTAGGCATTCAAAAAATGGCCTAGGCGCCCATCTAAACAGTAATCTATCTATAAGGCGACTAACTACAACCTAGCGATTTCTTGAACATTGATTATTCAATTATTCAACACAGAAGGTTTTGGATGTTTTAGAATCCATGCATCCACCTTACTGTTTTTGGGTCTTTATAACCCACTTTTCCTCTGTTTAGTGTACCTGAAAGTCAGTCCTACCACAACCGCGGATCAGTACTGTATCCCCGGTAAAAGCCATTCTTGGTTGGGGCTGATCTGCTCCCTCTCCAGTCACATACGTAACACATCCTGCAGTATGTCCTGGTGTAGCACGAACCTGCACCAAAAACAAAACGATTCTCACTCACTTGACTCACCTAGTTTCTCAGTTACTGTCCCCAAATTGAAAATCTAGTTTCCAAACCTCGAGGTATATATCACCAATAGTTAGTTTGTCTCCATGTTCAAGAAACTTATCTGCTTTTGAACCACTTGCTTTCGAGATTACGGATTTCACACCTGGGACCTTTGTCTGAAACAAGAAACAGATCATTGAATCTTCGATTCGAGCCAATGTAAACAATCATATTACAGTGAACAGAAGCAGACCTTAAGAAGACCAGTTCCAGTGACATGATCAGCATGAACATGAGTGTTCATAGCATAGACAAGCTTCAAGCCTAACTCGTTAATCAGCTTCAAGTCTCTATCAACAGTTTTGTCCACAGGATCTATCAACTGTTCAAAACACACATACGAATTAAGACAAAAAAAAACATGGAACTGATTCAAGTTCCCATCTTTGCCGATAAAACAATCAGATCACATTCGAGAACCAAAACCCATATCGAAAGATTCCACCTTTATGAAAGCAAAACTCTTACGGTTAAGACAAAAGCAAAGAACAAAAAACATGAAATGATCCAAGTTCTCATCTTTGCTGATAAAACAATCAGATTCACATTCGAGAACAAAACCCATATCGAAAGATTCCACCTTTATGAAAGCAAAACTCTTACGATTAAGACAAAAGCAAAGAACAAAAACATGAAACTGATCCAAGTTCCAGTCTTTTCTGACAAAACGATCAGATCACATTCATCAATCTCGAGAACAAAACACAATATCTCAAAAGCCCATATTGCAAAATCAAATCTTTGCCAGACAAAAACAAAGAACAAAAACATGAACTGAACCAAGTTCCGGTCTTTTCCGACAAAACAATCAGATCACATTCATCAATCTCTAAATAAAAAAAAACACAATTTCTCAAAAACCATTTCGAAAGATCCCATCTTTGAGAAACCCACATCGAAAGATCCAATCTTTACGAAACAAGAAGAACACTTACGAGAGCAGGTTTATCGGGATGGGAAACGTCGGCGAGAAGATAAGTATAAGTGGAGGATTCATTCTCGAACAGCTGACGGAAGAGAAGCTTCGAAGAGGAAGACGAACCCATCACGGATCTGACGAGTGTTCGACTTTTTACTAGAGGGTGACGAGATTGCTGAGAGATGAGGAATCTGGGTTGAAGAAGAAAACGTGAGAAACCTGTCATCACCATTGTTGTTGTTTAAAAAGAGCTTGTCAGTCCCCCAAAGAAAGTGTCGACGTCAGCGTCTTGAGATTAAAAAAAGGTGGGACCCACGAGAGGTCAGTAACAAAAAAAAAATGGGATTTCTGATCTGATTGTGAAAAAATGTTATACATGATTGGGATTTGGATTTGAGTCGATGATGAAGAGAGAGAGAGAGAGAGGCTTATCCTTATTTTATTGGGCCTATATTCTCGGGGCCTATTTAAAGGGAATAGACGTGTGCCACCGACAAGATGATTTGGTAAACTGGTTGGAGTCATTTTTTTTAAAATGTCAACGCTCATGATCTTCTTCTTTCATGATTCAACGAGTCATGGTCCTCATGGACTTCTTCTTGCAGGTCTCAAGTAGGCCCGATCGCTTTTACTCCAAACCGAAGTACCTATCTAAACACGAACCGAAAAAACTAAAACTGGATCCGAACCGTAATACAAAAATATTTAAATGGATTTATGAACTTAATACTTTGAAATTTGAATATAACCTGAACCGAACCAAAATCTAAACTAAAATTCAAAGATATCTAAAATTAGTTAAATATGTTAATGTTTTTATATATTTTAAGATAATTTAGATATTTTATAGTATTCAAAATTTTTTTGTAACTTGTTTCATTTGTTGTTTTTAATATTTTTAGTTAGTTTAGATAGTTCAACTAATTTTTAGTTAGATTTGTGAATAATTTATATATTTCGAAAAAATTGTCATTTTTCGGTTTTTAAATATATATATTTTAGACGATTTCATACATTGTTTACAATCTGAGCCGAACCAAATTCGGAAGGAACCAAACGAATCCGACCTGATAATTACTAAAATCCAAATGAAACTTATGAGTATAGTACCAAAAATCCGAAAGTCCGAAAATCCAAATCAACCGAACTAAAACCGATGAAGCCCCCGAAAGTCTAGGCCTAGTCTCAAGGAAGGTTGAATCACTTTCAATCTCCAACGGGGAAATATCTTCAAAATTTTCTTTTTTCAGAAAATGGAACAACGTTTTCTTCAATGATATATATTTTTTTTGTAACAAACATTCTAAAAATATTTTATCACCATTTTATAATTAATTATTAATAATATTCGATATTTGTTAAAAGCTACTAATTTTTCCTAATCTATTTTGTTTTAGCATTAATATGAAATAATACTACTTATTATAAGTTAAATGTTATTACATAATAAAACTATTATACATAAATAGATAAACAAAGAACATTAGATTTTATAAAAAAACTCAACGTATATACTTATCTTAAGTGATTAATTAAAATATTCTAAAACGATAAATGAACTTATTTTATTCTAAATTCTTCTAAATCGAACACAGAATTCTCGAAAACGAATATTTTCATATTTTTTACTATTCACTTCTTGTTTGATAATATAAAATATAAAATTATTTTTGTAACATCAACATTTATAATTTATTTAAGTAAAACCTAGCAACAAGCTACTATTTTGTAATTAAAAATTAGAAATGAAGACTGAAAAGTTATATGAGGGACACGTGACAAATTAAAAACTAAAAAAAACTGAAAATTATTTGGGGGACAATAAATATTTCCATGTTTTTGCTATTAACATTTAATTAGATAATATAAATTTTGAAATGATTTTGGCAACATCAACACTAGTAAAAAATAACAAGTTACGAATTTTTTTTTTTTTGGAACACAACAAGTTACGAATTTATAATTAGAAAATGAAGAACTGAAAGTTATATAGAGGACACATGACAAATAAAAAACTAGAAAAATGAAGCTCTGGAAATTACATGGGGGACACGTGACCCCGTCCTGGTCAACTACGTCTGCCGCTGACCTTATATAGGGTTTAGAACCAATAACACCTTGGCACCATAAGTGTGTTGACAGACAGTATTGCATTCTAAAGCTTACAAGAAAAATGAAAAAAGAGCAATATAACACATTGGTTTCAAGTTGGTATCTTCACTTGTTTTCAAGGCTCGCCAAGTAGTCTTGTATTGTTATCATTCTTGTATAATTGGTGGTGGTAGCCTGGTAGGGATTCGAACACTTCGCTGAAAAATAGTCCCTTCAGTCAAAAATTAAAATAAAATAGTAGTCCCTCCATATACAAAATATACAAATATATAATGTTTAAGGCTTCTCTCCCATATTAACAAATAGCAAATACACTTTTTTGTTATTATCTTTTAGTTTATCATTAAAATTTCAACACTCATAATTTTACTTTTTAATTTATATTTTAATCTTAAAGACAAATACATTAATTATTTTCTAAAACATCAGTCTTTTGTCTACAAGATAAAAAGCTAGAAGGAGAAAGTATATATTTACAAATATGTTTGCGTCTCTTTCTCAGACTCAATTTATAACATTCATATTTCACAAACACAATGAATTAAAAAAACAAGCAACAATACTTAAAAGGGTTCAAGGCACGGTGGTAGCCGTAATACCAACAGTCTCTGTGTCTTTGGCGTCAGCTTTGCAACAAGAGTATATGAGTCCCAAAATCACAGCTATAATTAGTAGAAGCGAACCCACTATTTTGATGATCAACTCTGTCGTCGACTCCATCTATTTTTCTCTAATAAATTTCTTATTTTTGATACTGTGATTCTTGGATAGAAACAATTGAGCACCAATCACACCATCCATATATATATATATATATATATATATATACAATAAACTTTTTGGAGATGAACTGTTTTTTGACTTTGTATTCGCTGTTTTTAATTATACAAGCTGTCTCGTTTAACCTCAAGTTGTGTATATTTTATTATATTATGACAGTTTTTTAAGGAAATTAGATTGGGTAAAATGTGTTTATTAGACTAGTTGAGACGTGTGGTTGATCGACTTTACTAGTCAGATTGTCTCAGTCTTTTGTTTGATTACTCTATTTGATTATCTAATATCTATCTTTGAAAAATATACTTTAGTACCAAAATACTTTTTTCACAAAAAGATTAAGTCAACCAGCATAAAAAACACTTATCACTTTCATGAATTATAGTTTGAGTATTATTAAGTATATTGCTTTATGTTTACATCTGTATAACATTCACACAGACATATTGGACGAATAAATGTGCAAAGCCACGGTGGTAGCGGCCGCATCGACATTGCCCGGTGGCCAGCAAGTCAAATGGGATCAGTCACCAACTGACCCATCATCAACACAACTAGCATAATTGACACATTCTAGTCTAATGACTGATCCCATTCGACATTACCATCGACATCGCATCAAAATAATATATGCTAAACATTTTCTTATATTATAGATATATCTTATTATAAGAAGAAAATACATAATATTTTTAGTATGATCTGAAATATATTTACATAAAATTCTGCGTTATAGTAGTATAAGAATACATTTTCTTATATTATAGATATATCTTATTATAAGAAGAAAATACATAAATTTTTTTAGTATGATCTGAAATATATTTAGGGTAATAGTAGTATAAGAATTAGAAAAAAATCAGTAGAAAATTATTTATAGAGAAAATAGATATTTACGAAGTCCACTAATATTTAATAATCTTCATGGTAATTGAATAAGTAGAGGTATTGGATGAAACCACACTAGAAAATAATATAAGTGAAACATTTATTAATGGTCATCAAACGTGTTATCTCAAAAAACTATGGGGTCATTCATGGCAATAACACCACTTTAGTTACAAATTACAATGTAAAAAATATACTCCGTATTACTCCTTCCGTTTCAAAATAAGTGTCATTTTGACACTTTTCACGGAGATTAAGAAAATTGTATAATAGACTAATACATCCCTATTTAATGTATGATTAATTAAATGATAATGATTTAAATAAAAATCCATTGGTTGTTTAAAAGGGTAAAAAGTGAATTTAATGTACAAAGTTGTATTGGGATTGTAGAATGACACTTATTTTGAAACAAAATAAAAAGTCTAAAGTGACACTTATTATGAAACAGAGGGAATAGTATATTTTAATGGGAGCAGCTGCTTGTTGAGTTTGTCTCAGTCTTTAGTTTGAATATGCTTTAAAACTTGACATTTATTATTAGGAAGATGAAGTCAAACAACATATATAGATTGATGATTGAAAACTATTTGACCGTTATAAGATGGAAATGGTACACATAATCTTCATGGATGCAACTGGTATTATATATCACAAGTGTTGTTATTGTTTATCCCGAATTGGAAGTATTAAATAAAATAATTAAAGTGGAATATTCCAAGTATATATCTATGGATTAGGTTTGAGCATTCAAGATTTCAGGTTAGGTCTGATTGAACTCTTATCGAATCAGGATGTTTTGGATATAGAAAATATTAAATGCATATGTTTATTCATAAAACTTTGATACAATATGGGTCGGTTTTATTAAGTCGTGGAATGGTTTGGTTCTACATATTTTATGTCTATAAATAATAAAAAGAATATAGTGTCATTTGATTCTTATTTTATTCAAAATTCGTCAAAATTTATCTAGAATATACAAAATAACCAAAATAAATAACAATAGTTGAAATTAGTCATTGAGGGTTGTTGTAATGAGGTATAACTTTATGATTCTAACTTTAAAATTTAAGTTGTAGATTTATTTGATGTAAATTTGTTTGTTGCAGTCTTGTAAATCACTATTTTTCTACTCTAAAAAATAAAGTTTCAGCTCTTTCAGCTCCCTTTTAATTTTTTTTAGAGAATATTATAGCTGAAGGTTTTTTCTCTCTTAAAGATTGATTGGTTGACATATATGCCCAACTGATTAAGATTAGCAAGAGAAATGCCACAAACACTATTAGCATAATTACTTTCCCACTGATCGATCTTTCTTTCTTTGAATTAGTTTCTAATACGTAGTTATGATCCATGGGTTATGTCGTTATGATTTGATTCTCGTACATGCAAACATGGAGATGTATTAATTTCTTGATTTTGATATAATTAAATAGATGATTGCATTATGATTTGTATTATGATTTAACAAAACAAATAATTGGCTTATTTACAATTATATTTATGAAGTACATGAGAGCTCCCAAAGTTTCACAGATTCCCATTCTAATATATATCTCATTAGTGTGAGATATTTACCTTATCTTGAAAATATTTAAATTGTTACGGGGAACTATTCATATAGCATGATATAATGTATGATATATACATATATTGTGTATAATCTATATACTATTGAAATATTCATATTGCATGATATAATCTTAAAAATACTTACTCTTCCAATTTAAAAATAAAAAAATGTACGATCTACAATCCGGACATTCTCTAATACATTTCATTTGGGTTGAATCGAATATTCATTAGATATGAATCAATAAACAGTTATATAGATTTATACACGTAGAATTTGTATGCACATCAGAGTTAAGATCATACATTCCGTACATGCGTTATGCATAGATAAATAGTTTTTTTTTTTGTTAAAATTTATAGATAAATAGTTACCACACCAATAAAACGTTAAACCATGACATCCCCTGTTAAGCTAGATGGGCTTCCAACCTAAAACCAATTGGTGATAAGTGGAGTGACTCATCTATCTTATATATTACTAAGGATTCCTTCCAACAATCGATGTGGGACCTTTGTCCCTAATACGCCCCCTCGAGATGATGGCTCTTTGAGCGTCAATCTTGGAATGTTCGGGCTAAGATCGATGGGCCATCTTTGGGCCAGATCGATGAAGATTGGGTTGGACTTTATGGATCGAGGGCTCTGATACCATGTTAAGCTAGATGGGCTTCCAACCTAAAACCAATTGGTGATAAGTGGAGTGACTCATCTATCTTATATATTACTAAGGATTCCTTCCAACAATCGATGTGGGACCTTTGTCCCTAATATCCCCAACAACAACCACGCCCGCTTAGCCTCCACAACCGCCACAACCTCCACAACCACCACCATCTCCTCCTCCATCTCCGCCTCCTCCATCATCACATCTACAACAACAACCGCCCCCACCGCCAGAATCTGCGATGATCACAGCCGCAGCTACCGTAGTAGCTGTAGTGGAAACATTACTTGTCAAAACAACAAGTCCTCCATCTTTTGATACCGTTTCACCTACTTCCAAATCTCGCGACTGAGACATTGAAGGCGTTTGCTTCCTGTTGGTGAGGACACAAATTAAGACAATAGACGGAAAAACAAAACCTAAACATAGTATAGTAATGACAATTGCAAAAGTATCCATTAATTTTTGTTTCTGAAGCTGAATTGACCAAAAATACTGTGATAACAGTTTCTTTTTTATATAGAAATTTATGCCATATCGTATTTAGTTGGGTCAACGTGCTCGTTCCTACAAGAACTATCATATAACATCATATATCCACTGAACTATGATCTCATGTCAGATATCCCTTAACCGAAAGTTACAAATTTATTTCTCCCTGATTCACTAGTTTGAAACTTAATTACACATATACTATAATTATTATTGGTTTATCCTTAACTATATAATTTAAACCAATTAAACAAAGCATTAATCCAATTTTTATCTAAAAAAGAATTGCTCATACACTACTCAAACTCCACATTATCACTATCATTAAAGAAACTTTGAAAACTTCATATATGAGAGACTTTGAAAAATTATTTTTTGATAAAATTGAATTTTTGTTGGTTTTAAAATTGTTTGTTTAACAATAAACCAATTATATCATCATTTATGTGTAATTAAGTTCTAAGCCATTAATTTGGGAATAAATGGATTTTGAATTATCGATTCACGGAAAATAGTTTACAATTTATAGTTCGGGAAAGTATGGCACGATGTGATAGCTCGATGGATATATGATGTTATATGATAGTTTTCGTGGGGGGAAATAACACGTTTACCCTATTCATTTTCTTAAAGATACACGAATTGAAAAGAATTTTCAAGCAAAAGTCGGCCAAGACATTTTCTTCTTGATTACTTTTTCTTTCATCAAAATTCAAAAGTTCCCTTTTCAGAGGTCAGTCAACAATCCATAGAGTTATCTACACTTAGTCCCTGATTAAACATACGGTCATATATACAATGGGATCACAATAATAGGTTGAATATTAGAAAACATCATTCTACACAATATTTGGAACGTCATTATACTTTTGGTCAATACAAAAACGGGTGATGACTTAACCATGTTTATGAAATATATAAGAAAGCTTTAATACATGTATTCTATGTTTCTATCTAAATATGTTGGACATTCACACTCTTATATCGGTAGGATAGAAATGATTTCTATTATATATTTCATAAACAGTCAACAATTCAAAAGATTTGTTATATATTTCATAGAATACATAATCATATGTATCATAAACATAAAATACTTGGTGTAGTTATCTCTTTTGAGGTAAACAACTGTTTATGAAATATATAAGAAATTGCATAAGATGAGTCAATCCTGCTAGCAGAAAAGTAACTCCTTTTTTTCATTAGAACATTTCAAACTCAACTCTATATTTAGTCTATAATAGATTTTAGAGTTAAATTCATCTTTATTTCTCCTGTAAATAAATATAGTTATTGTTCTTCTAATTCATAGTTAGAAAAAAATACTTTTTGACTTTATATTTAAAGTAATTTATTATGGAAGAACATGTTGGACCAAACTCTATATCAATTATATATATAGATCTTCTGTTTTCTACGAAAAATAGTAAAATACCATTGAAAATAATCTGAAAAACAGAGAATGAGATAGTTACAACCTATGCAAAGGTTGTCCGTTATACCTTTTCGTATACCTATTAACTATTTAACAATGGAGATTGAGGATTACGAGTTTGATCCGAAATAATCATGTAATTTTAATGAATAAGCTGCAAAACAACACACGATCATGACATGAGCTATCTAACACAAACTGACACGTACGTTCTCTGCTATAATATTTACCATATCTGAATGTAGGCTATGAATTGATCTGCTAACTGAAGCGTAGGACAAATAGGTAGTTACACCCTTGACAAATACCCAATTTTAACAAATACTTTCAAATCTGCATACATTTGTATATTCACCTAAATGAGCCCATTTTAATGAATTTAACTATTTATAGTCAAAGCACTTCATTGTTTTGAATAAAGTTTTTTTTTTAAATTAGCAGCAAATTTAATCGTGTATTTATACTGGTCATTTATTATTTCTTATTTTAACATAAACCTTCGGTTTCAATAATAATTTTGATTTCCTTTCGGACTTTAAATTATGTTGTATTGAACTTTGATTTCTTTTACTGTGATTTATCCCCAACATGATCATATGCAAATTTTTTTCTAATAAGGATCAGTTCTTAAAAATATTATCAGTAATAACTTCCTAGAGGATAGATGTTCAATACATTTGTAGAATATTGAAATTGTTCTTAAATATTAACTTTATATTTTATATTTTATATTTAATCAAAAAAAAAAAAAACTTTATATTTTATATATATTACATAGAGGACAAACTAAATCAGGAAATTTTAGGTCCTCACGAGTGTCTAAGAAGCAGTTGACAATTCGTCAGACAGATCATTTTTATTGTTCCGGCAAATCTTATCGTATGTTTCGGTCTGACTAAGTTGGTATATATTTGTCTAATCGACATTTCAATATCTCATGATGTGATCGATCAACAAAAAGAATAAAAATAGAATAAAAACTTTTTAGCAAAAACAAAACGAATAAACTTCCCTATAATTTATCTTTAATTTATCTACTTTTATCAGCGAACTACCTTATAAGTTATAACTAGTATTCCCTCCATTTCAAATTGATCAATATTCTTTGTGTTTTTTCTTAAATCGTATTTTTCTATTTTTAATGCATTTTATTGAATAACCATAGAAAATTCTAAATTTTTGAAAATTAATTATATTTGTTGAATTATGATTGGCTAAATGGGTTTTTAATATATGGGGAAATTGTAAAACATATATTTTAAAATGGAGATAATATTATTAAAAACACAGGAAAGATTCACCCGTTGTCTCTCACAAAATATCTAAAAGTATATATATAATAGAAATACCTTTTAAAAAGAACATAATGAGAAGCGTTGGTGAAAAAATTCACTGCTATTTCTTAGACACTCATATAATTGTTGTCAATACACATGACTTAATTTCTCTTTGTTATTTGAAAATTAAAATATATAAATGAATAAGAATAATAATAAATATATCGGTGAGATATCTCATTGTTTGTCAAATCTGAGACCTACTAATGATAAATTTATTTATTTTCTTACATGGGCTAAAACAAAAATATGTTCATTTATAATACAGATTGGACATTATGATGGTGATCGAACATGACTAACGATGATCAAATAACCTAATTAAGATTTTGTTATCTGATAGTAGAAGGTCAGCCAATCTTTTTAAGTAACACAACACGTGGATCTTTATGCCGCAGATTAAACAGATGACTTTGGAGTAGTGACTAGTGAGGTATGACTATTATTTATTCACATCAATTGGATTTTGAATTTGATCGTAGAAGGTCAGCCAATCTTTTTGAGTAATTATATTCTTCTTTTTGAGTTAATATACGGTTGGGGTCAATATTCTTTTTCTTTTTTTTGTTGCATGCACTAAACGATGCATGGATAAAGACCTTTATAAGAAAGAATAATTTCATAGTAGATATGAAACTAAATTAACCCAATACTCACTACATATTCCTATAAATACCTCCATTGTGTGTAAGAGCTTTACCATGACAAGATCACAAGATAAAGAAAAACAGTGATGGTGATGATGAGAGTTTCTATATGTATCAGAGAATCTTGCATGGGAAAATGGAGAATGATATTGAGCCAAAGATGATTTGTCGATTTTATCTATGAATCTAAAGAACTGATATTGGTAGCCGGCAAGTTGACTTTGGCTCTGTTTCCTTCTCTTCTTTTCTATGTCAGACTCCAGATACTAGCAGATGCAATTTGGTTTTACTTTTTGTTCGAGTTTATGCAATTTTGATTTGTGATTTGGTTAACCTTGCTATTACGATGAAGCATTTTGCAAATTTCCTTGTGGTGGTTTCTTTCCATGTCGCTGTCTTTGATATCTTAGTATAGACAAAGAGATTACTCACTAACACTTACTCTAATCAAATAAAACAAAAAAGAAAGCACTTAGCCAAAAATAGAAACATAATTTATAGTCCAGATATTGTTAATGAATGAACGAATTCCAACAGCGGTAGTTGAAAAATAATTAACTAATATATAAAGCAATATAATTATCATCAGTTGGTTTTAATTTAAAAGTTAATTAGGTGGTTTCCTGCGCCATGCGCAGTAATAATAATTTAAAAATTATATCTAATTATTATATTTTAAATTTAATATACATTTTAGTAATATTTTTAGATTTTAGCTTTATCAGTACGACAATTTAAAATAATTATTTTTATATTTTTAATTTAGTTGAATAAAGTTTAAAAACTTAATATCTAGTTATTATATTTCAAATTTAATATATATTTTAATAATACTTTTAGATTTTAGTTTTATCAGTATGAAAAAATTAAAATATTTTTATTTAGTCTAACAGATTTTAATTTATTTTTCAGATTTTAGTTAAATTTATTATAAAGTAAATTAATTTATTAATTATTTTATTTAAAATAAATTATAGTAATAATAACTAATTTACTACTTAATTCAATAAATCGGATAATATTCGTTGAACGAACATATTTTATGTTGATTATACAAGAATTTTTTTTAAAAAAAAAACATGATTAGTTGGTTTTACATAGAATTAAACTACAGCTTTAAAATTAATTATTTACAATACAAGTATATTATTGAGGATTTTTTTTTAAATTCTAATGTTTATGTGACCTCTTTTTATATTTATAAACATGTTATTAATTAAAAAATTACTAATGATAATATACATAAGTTATTTTTATATTTTAAGAATCTTACCAAAAAATGTAAACTTCATAAATAACATGATTACCAAAAATGTAAATTTCATAAATGAGAATATACATGTCATAATAAGGTGAGAGCCATGTCATATTTTCTACTAAGCCATGTCATCATTTTTCTTTGAAAATGAATGTGGTGATGACACATGGCAAAATCACTTCTCAAATAATGTCTAGGGGATAGCAAACCTGAAGTTAATAGATATATTACACACATAGGCAGGAAGTGTTTTTAATAGACTTGAAATCATCTTTCAGGGTTGTGGTTCTCAGCGACTAAACAGGAATGTATTTATAAGCTTATAAAATTTGAAAACCTGATCCCTATCACATTTGTGTTTTGTGAAACATAAACAAAAGAACAAGAGTAGAAGACCAAGAGAGAGTCTAGAACCATTACTAACTAGACAAAGGACGAATAAAGATTAGTGATGATAGAGGTAACTCTCACCTCTACGAGTACTATCTGCATTGGGTTACATCCCCAGACTTTAAAGTGTCTCTTGTCCATAATTTTCAAAACCAAAATCGTTCAGACAAACAAGAATAGAAAAAACTTGCTATTAATTATTTCAAAAAATAAAGAAACTTGCTATAAACTAAAGAAAACTGCATAAATTAACTGAATTTGTCCTTTTAAATTCATCAAAAGTACAAAAGAAAATCAGAAAACATTACTTAGCCACAAGATGTTGCCCTGGGTGAAAATTATCCCTGGTCAGTTTTGTTATTGGCATAAAGAGACACGAGTTGAATCCCGTTATACTGTTGGAGTCAAAATTTCAGAAAATATTGCTGAGTCACAAGATATTTGGTTCAAATGGTCTATGATGATGTATTTTATTTTGTTAATTATTTAGTAAAGTTTATTTTCTGACTAAAAATAATAAAATAAAGAGACATCATTTCTGATCAAATTACTAAACCGATATATAAAAAAACAAATTGGGTGATTATTATTTGAATGGGTATTGTATAATCATCCATATAACTATTTTCATATATGTGTAATATTTCGATTTAGGGTATTTGGTGCCTTATGTAAAATTAAAGAATTGAGTTAGCTGTATATGTCATAATAATCTACTTATTTTTGGTCGTTCTTTAAAATAAACTTTAAAATTAAACATGTTTAATCTGGAATAGTTGAATGATAGAAATTTATCAATAGAAGATTTATAATACCGTACAAATGAGATTAATATACATAAAGTATATTTATTTGATAATTATATGATCATTAAATAACTCATGCAAACCTTCTAAAAGATAACCCATTAACCATCATCCGGATGATAAAATTCACGGATCGAGTAAACAATGTGGAGACCAACTGATAGAAGCGGTCGAAACATTACAATATGTGTGAATTGCTGATGATAAATATACTAATTATGTTTTCAATAAATTAAAATAGCCTCACTAATTATATGCTAGGTGATAATATATATGTTTAAACGTTTCTAGAGTAATAGTTGCAGTAAACTAATTTTCTTTTTATATAGTTTCACCCTCATACTATTTAACTTTCTTACATTAATTTTATACTAGAAAACATAATTACGAAATTTTTGAGGTAAATGTGTGCCTAAGCAGTTGACAAAAGAAAAGAGAGTACGGTCGATGTTCCCAAGAATCTTATCATATTGTTGGTATCTATTTGTCTAATGAAATACGACATCTCAGTATCTCATGATACATGATCCATCAATTAAATAGAATAAAAATTAATAAGTAACATCTAACGAGATCAAAAGCTGCTTTCACACGAAGATCAAGAAAACCATGTTTATTTTTTGTCCCATTGTTTTAAAAATACTAGATAGACCTACTAATGACAATCTCTTTGATTAGTTGCTGCTAATACGCAGTAAGTAACCATGTACACTGGTGCTTAAACACAAATGTGAATAACTTGTATTAGTGTGCTCTGACAATGTGATATGAACATCCAGATAACACATTTGTAACACTGTGATTATCCCCCACTAGTAGGAGTGGGCACGGATCAAATATTGCTATAATTTTCAGTATTTGTGATTTGTTTTGTAGTTAGCGTATATCCAATTTTTTTATTTGCTTTGTTTCGAAAAATACGGATATCCGGTTTTTTGGAAAATCTATAGATATTTGTAAATATTTACGGATATTTCATCCACTATGTTCAATGCAGCAAATCTTAAAAACTAAATGCGATTGTTTTCAAAAATATATTTTACATAATTAAAATAAAAATGTAAAGAGTATTGAAACTATTTGTTCTATAAATGTTTTAAAATTATTTAATTTTTTTTATAAAACATAAAATTTTAGAAAATTGCAATTTTGTAAAAAAGTTTATATCCTTTCTTAATTTAATACTTTATAAGTAATTTTTTAAATAAAATTAATAAAATTATATGTTAAAATAATAATTAAATAAAATTATATATTTAATTTTAGATAATATATATTTATGTTATTTCTGATTTGCTTTGTTTTTAATTGATATTTATTTTTAATAATTGCTTTGCTTCAAAATCTTATAGATATTCAAATTTTTCGGATCAAATTAAAATGAATAATAAATCGAATAAAAATTAATGGATAAAATGTGCAGCCCTACCCACCAGTGGACCTCCACACATTCTCACTATGGTCGTAGAGACTATCTGACCAACCGACTTATAATCTTAGAATACTTGTTTACTAATTTTGGTAATCATTCTATAAATTTTTTTCTCTACTTTTGCCTAACTCACAAGATATCGCGAACTAATTATCACCCATATTTTGATTACTTCAGTTCAAACATATTTAACTCTAAATATCTCTTTAGATATATATATATATATATTTGATTAAATAAATGCACTTTAATTAACATAAATTAATTAATTAATTATTTTAAAAAATTCAACAAACATTACCAATTTACCATCCAGCACAAACTGAGATGTTACAATATCCTCATCTTAAGTGAAGACAATTGCTAAATTTCTATTTATATTCCATTTTTCCCACGCACACAAATAAATGGAATCTTTTTGCAGTTCTTCAAACAAATATAATAAAGAAATTTTCAATTTTTGTTTGACGATCGATGACTTATTTGTTTGCCAATCAACCACATTTTAGTCGAAATGTCCAATCCTCAGATAGATACGACAAGTTGATTTCTTACGATGCCTTTGGAGTTTAGAGTAGTGTGACTAGTGAGGTACGAATAATAATTATTCACATAAAATCTTAAGTCGAATTTGATAACTAACGTCAACTAATCTTAAAGTAGTTATATTCTTCAATACATGGTTATGGTCAAATTCTTTCTGTTTTTCTTTTTGCTTGTATGCACTAAAACCATGCATGGATAAGATTGTTTGAATAAGAATATTATATTTTTCTTAGAAGAATAATTGCATATCAAATATGAAATTAATTAGCACAATCGTCACTACATGATATGCCTATAAAAACCTTCATCAAGAGTAAGAGCTTTACCATGACAAGATCACCAGATAAAGAAAAACAGTGATGGTGATGATGAGAGTTTCTCTTTGTATTAGAGAGTCTTGCATGGGAAAATAGAGAATGATATTGAGCCAAAGATGACTTGCCGATTTTACCGATGAATTTAGAGAACTGATATTGGTAGCTGGCAAGTTGACTTCGGCTCTGTTTCAATCTCTTCTTTTCTATGTCAGACTCTAGATATGTCCTTATATATCACCATCAACTCATCATTATCATTATATTTATCATCATCTTGATTGGGTTGTATAATTTCATTCAAATGTTTTTTTTGTGCAAACTATTTGATGAATGTTAATACTGTGCCCAGAGTTTTTCTTTTACTCTACACATGGGATGTGCCATCCAAATCAAGGTTGGGTTTCTACAAACTAAAACACAATAAAAAAACTAACGAATGTAATCTGATTTTGTATTTGCTAAAGCAGATTTGATATAAGTTTGCTATAACTATGAAGCATTTTGCAAGTTTCCTTCTGGTGGTTTCTTTTCATGTGACTCTCTTTGGAGCATTGACACAGTGATATATGGTAGTGAAACTACTTTTAGATCAGCTAGCCAATCCGTTAGAATATGATTTCTTCATTACCATAAAGGCAAAGAGATTACTACAATAACACTCATTGTAACCAAATCAAAACCACTTAGCCAAACAGAAGCACGAAAAGTCTTTATGCCCATCTTAGCAGAGACTTGGAATCATCTCTTAGGGGTTGTGGTTCTCAGCGAGCTTCGTATTGAACAACTGCAAGAGAATCAACAACCACGTGATTAGGCGTAAAGTACTAGATTAGCACTGCAGAGAGTGAAAAAAAAAAAGAAGTAGACTAGATATGAATGTATTTACAAAGTTGATCCCTATCACACGTTTTGTGTTATGTGAGAAGAAACAAAACCATTTCATCAGTGTCATAACATAAAAGAACAAGACCAAAAGAGAGTTCATGAAACTTAAAACCATTACTACACAAAAGGAGGATGAATAAGGAAGGATAGAGGTAAGTCTCTCACCTCTACGGGTACGCTTCTTGTAGAGAATACGGTAGCCACACTCTCTGCACTGGATCACATCCCTGGCTTCAATGTGTTCTCTTGTCCACAATCTTCATAACCCCCCCCCCAAAACAATCATTCAGACAAAACAAGTGAAGCAAACTAAATCATTCAGATTTCAGACAAATAAGAAAAGTGTTCTCTGCAATTTTTTTATTTGTTTTCCGGTTTTAATTGTATAATGTCTGAGGCTGCTTGGGAAAAGCTTGATAAGAAGAGCTCCTCTTCAAAAGACCTCAAGTTCAAAACAATACAGAAAAGTACAGTTCTAAAAATCGGTCTGGGAGGCATCGTCTAGTCGGCAAATCGGGTAGGAGCCGAACGATTTTTCAAACAATTTTTAAAATAATCAGCCTAGGCGCCCGACGAAACAATAATTCTCTATAAAAAAAATTCTATAAAACACCTAACCACCGCCTAACGATTTTTAGAACATTGCGGAAAAGCATTGAAAGATGAGTTGATTTACGCCTTCTAGCTAAGCCAATTACGAAAAAAAAGATTAGAGTTCATAAGACTACTCAATAGAGGCCTCTCTTAACAAAATCTCTTCTCCAATGCAAGTTTAACCTTTCAAAAGCACAAAGCTACCATCTTTTACAGACCCAACGACGTAGATGGTGTGATTAAGTTCCGATTCAATGGTTCAATTAGAGGAGTAGGAAGATGGTTACCTCCGCAGACGTAAGTAACTGGTTCTGGCTGCTGATCCATGATTAACGAATCGAATCCACAAAGCTTAGGGTTTATGCGGTGACTTCAAACACGAGCCAAGAGACGAGAAAGAGGATCCGCCGACGACTTATAATTAGGATACGTGTGGGCTTATTAATTACAAAATGGGCTTATGTGAAAGCCCATATAAAGCCTCAAAATGCTAGCCGAGTCAACTGACAACCTGAATTTTACATGTTTCTTGAAAATATTAGTTTGAGTACGTCTTAAACGTTTGCCAGCGATACTCTAACTTACAAGTTACAACTTTAATTTGTTTCTTTTTTCATATTTTTGTTTATTATTTACAAGATTAGAAGTACGTTTGTGATTAAGTACGTTTTAAACGTTTTGCCAACGATACTTTGACTTATAAAATTACAGCTTTAATTTTTGCTCCATTTCACATGGTTAAATTTCGGGTTCATCATGAATTTTCAACTTCAAATTAATTGATGATAAGTGGATACTTCAACTTATAGATTACAGCTTTAATTTGCTCCGTTTCACATTGTTAAATTTTGAGTTCATCATGAATTTTCAATTTCAAATTAATCGATGATAAGTAGATTAGTTTAAGTTTATTATATATTACTTAAAATTACTTTTATATTTTCAATGTAAGATTATTTCTCCGACACATAGTATGTATAACTATTAATCTCGACAAAATTTACCATACTTCTTCTAAGATAATGTTCTTTTTGTAGCAATCTCGAAAAAGTTAAGCTTTTGGACAATCAATTAATGGAATGATCGGACCATTTTATAGACTGAATTAGTGGGTTAGTTTTGAGACTATGAACTTTTAACTTAAAACCAATTAGCGGTAAATAAATTAGCTTAAACACCTTATATATTTTCTTAAATTATATATTTTTAATGTGTGATTTTATCACCAACACACATTTTTTGATTATTCACAAGATTATAACATGTCCAATATATCTGATTGTCTCTGATTTATCCGGTCTTGTAATATCTTTTTAACTCGATATAGTTAAAATGTATTCTATATTTGCGAAGGGTTATTAACTTAGATAAGGTTAAGATACTTATACAAAAGTAAACTTTCATTTACAAAAATATCATCAAAAAGAAGTATTGAAGAAAATACTTTTAGTATTTTTGTCAGAGATAAAAATGTAAATCAAACGAACACAGATAAAACAATTATTTATATTGATAGTATAAATAAGGGAAATTGCATTGTATAGCATTCAACCAAATAATAATTCACTCTCTAGTTAAATGTCCTACTTTACTTATACACCACGTCTCTTTTATATAATATTGTCATATTGTTCTCAGCACCAACCAGGTAAACCTGCAAAATTAAAAAATAACATCAATAATAATTACAGTCAAAAATAATTAATAACTGGAAAAGTAAATCGTGGTCATCTTTTATTCACCCATTAATCTTACTTTTTAATGGTTTATTTTAAAGAAAGTGATTTGGTTTCTTCTCAGATCTGCTCAACTCTCATCTACAACTTGAGTGCTCACGTCAAAAGATTTTTGTAAAGAAGAGAACTTACTAAGTCTCAAGCAACGAGGAAATAGCAAGGATTTGCAGATTTGAGTTTGGAGGAGAAGATGACACCGTAGAGAACTACAAGGTGACATCACAATTTCTGATTTGAGTTCCTTTAATGTCGCCGATCTCGTGTTTTTCATTGTTATTTATTTTAAATTGTGATTGTATGCCACATTGTTATGGTATGGTGAAGAATAATTATTGTGGACTAGTGACTGTGTGTATCGTTATGTCTGGAAAAAATGAAGATGTGTAGAAATTGAACTCGATGACTATACTATATGCAACGAAAGAAAATTATAGTATATTATGTGTTCTTTAGTGCAACTATTTATTGAAGGTTACTATACTCTTTCAGATATAGTTTTCTCCCACTCTTGTATTTCTGTATTATTTTGTGAAAATGAACAATCTGTCGTGCCCTTCAATTTTGACATTTCTCTTTTTCACCATGTTCATTAATAAATATTAAACTATTTTCTTGTTCTAGTCTATTTAATGGTCGTAAATTATTACTCTTTCATTGATCAATGGTGTCACGCGTCAAATTACCAAACTATTAGTATGGAATGGTCTTTTATTTCTATTCCATTCGCACGAAATGAAATAACACTTACATTTTTATTTTTCATTGATATTGACAAACATATATATTTCTTGTTACTTCGATGCAATCACCTACACATGTACGATTGGTACTACTATCACCATCGATTGTTTGGCAAATTCATTATTTACCAATTTTTAGTTTACTAGTAATTCATATAGTATAGTTTAATATTACATAGTATTATGTATTATTTTCAGATTTTGATAATTAAGTTTAGGGTTTACATTTGGGTTTAGGGTTTAGTAATTAGGGTTTAGGGTTTAGTATTTAGAGAGAGAGGTGAGGCTTAGGGTTTAGAGTTTAGTATTTAGAGGTTAGGTTTGGAGTAAGGTTTAGTATTTAGGAGTTGTAAGTAGATTTGAAGTTTATATTACTTCGACGATATAGTATAGAAAACTCAAATGCATATTATATGGTAAATAAGCGTGTGGTGTTGGTGGCATTACGTGGTGTGATAATTAATCGTGAAGTTTTACAATCATCACGTCATCTACTTTTTTTCTTTTTCACCTGCTACTTACAAAATATGAGAGCATAACCGGCTGAAAAAGAAATTAAATGTTAATTAGTTCATTACGTCAAATCATGTACATTTACTTAATTTTAAATTTTTAACTCTCAAATTGGTTATTCAGCAAATAAGCCCTATAAATAAAGTAGTGATGTTTGATAATTTCCATGAAACTTCACTTCCTTGGACAATCAAAAAAGATTGATCCATGCACAATCCCAATGTTCAATAAATGAACCAAAACTCAGACCATGTTCATCTGTTTCTTCTTTCCTTCATATCCAATTCACCTTTTCTCCCAAGATTTCTCTCTTTCCTTCACTCTATATATATATATCATTCCTTTTACACTTCTTCACGACTCTCTCTCTCTCTTCTTTCACCCCACAAAAGGGTTTTTTTTCTTTCTTTGTTCATCACATTCTACACCAAAAGTTCCAACATTTTCTCCTTTATCCCTTTATTTTACATAATTAATAGCCAAAAACACCTTAACTGTACTAATGGCCGAGTTAAAGAGTAAGTTAAATAAATGTCACGCCTTTACAAGCAAATGTGCTTCCTTGGTGAAGGAGCAACGTGCTCGTCTCTATATTCTTAGTCGTTGCGCTACCATGCTTTGCTGCTGGTACATTCATGGCGATGAGTAATGAGATAACTCTTTTACATTAATTATATCATCCAAAAATGCTATATATATATATATATATATATATACACATCTATAAATATCTCCATGTCTCTTGTTGTTGAAGCTCTCTTTTGGCTGCTTAGCCATTTCTACAAGATACTTAAGTTGTCTCTTTCTTCTCAGTTCTGAAAAACCTTTTACATTCATGTCGTTTTTTAACCTAATGGATCATCCTTTTAGGTTTTATTTTTTGGTTTGCTTCATGGGTAACTACATCACATAGAAAGAGAGAGAGAGCAAGAGATCTTATCTGCCAATCAAGCCGGAGTTAATACTGTCTGAACACAGAGACACTAAAGATGCTGATTCTGTAAGAAACTGAAGATACTTGAAGGGTTTTTGATTGGTTTCACTTTGACATAAGAAGACTGTTTTGGTTTCATCAGTGACATTGCTTCTGTAATATTTTCAGTTTCATTTCTCTCTTTGTTGCATCATTTCATTTCCTAATGAAGAACAATAAGTATATGGTAACTGTTAGAACCATATCGAATAAAGTCTTCTTCTTCTTCTTCTGCATCTCAACATCCTAATAATACAACAAGAGTTTTCACTTTCCATGGTCCAACACTTCATGTCAATGATCACTACTTCTCGACCCAATCTTTGAAAAGCAACATCATGTAAATGGGAACGTTGAAAGCTGCAATGACAATGCTCATCATGATTGTACGTATCACTCTCTGGATCACAAGTTTCGTTCGTGACTTTGATGCTGACCTCATCAGAGGATCAGACACTCCAACACCAACATTTGGGTCCGTCACAACTTGAATCTCTTCACTTATGTTCTTTCTAGCTGCAGATCTCATCACCGCGTTGCCCCTTAAGATAAAAAGAAGAAGAGAATATGAAAACTTGTGCCTGTAGTGAGTAGCAAATGGATCTTGAAGTCTTACTCACCTTTCTACAAGAGATTTATCGCTGTGACGTTTCACAGGAGCTTGAAGAACTTTCTTAACAAGATGCATAGACCCTTCTGCGTCCCACACCATTTCATACTCACAGTTCTCATCTTCATTCTTCTCTTTCGTCACACCACTTAAAAAGCTTGACTTCATTACATTTGAGATACACTCTGCAGCGTTGTTTAAGAAGCTTATTCCATGATTTGGCCAGAGAAGGAGAGCAAGAATGCTCAAAACGAATAGAGAAAGGTACCTGGTAGTCCATAAAAATTAGAAACAGAGATCTACAAACATGAATTCTAAAATAATCACTAAGCCAAGAACTCCATGATCAGGAACATACCAAATGTAGATGAATAGTTGTCGCGGAAGGAAGCATAGTTGAGTGTGCAACATACTGTCTTGATCAGATGAGTTTTGATGGATGGCGTTGGGAACAGATAATAGCATGAATGAGGGATATAAATTTCCTTGTTGCCAGCTTATAGTGCCTAACGTATGCTGCAATATGATATTCACCATCAAAGATTCTCCCCCAGTGGAAGTACAAAGATTATGTGGTTATATTACCTCTGTTACAGATCCTGCTTCTGACTTGTGTGTTAAAGTACACTGGTCATGATCATGGCCAGACAGAACCAGTGTCTGGCGAAAAACGTTGGCATTAGAGATGGGACTTTCACATGAATAAAAGACAGAAGAAAGTTTTATCTTACAGGTTTGATCAACTCCAATAACTTCTTTGATGATTCCATAGTGATATAATTCTGATACCTGAGTACAAAAAGGACAGCACTGGATTAGTCACTCCTTGTTAAGATGGCTTTACTACAAGTTCTGTATTATAAAATGGAAAAAGGCAGAGGTTTACATTACTTCTTGATCTTGATAATGGCGCCAAAGCCGCTGTTACATGAAAGAGAATACATTAGACCACAAAACAAAGTGTTTTGACTCAGTGTTCAAAAAGCGGTGTAGGCAGTGCCTATACGGCAAATCGGGTAAAAACGAAACTATTTTTGAAACATTCTTTTTAAATTCGGTCTAAACATTCAAAAAAATCATTATAAGTGTCTGCCTAAGTAATAGTCCACTAAAAGCGCATAATCACCGCCTAGCTATTCCTGGAACATTGGTTTTGAGTTTGAATTACACTAGAATCCAAGCAGATAAATCACCTGATCAATGACAGAAGAAGCACGGTGACGGCCGCATGGGGTTTGATCTGGCCGGTATAATGGGATGTGTGTCAATAAAACTCTAGGATGTGATTTTGCATCTAACAAAAAAAGACAAGAAACACTTCTGTGTAAGCTTCACATATCATAGTAAATGCAGAAGAGGATATAGCTTGAATAACACACCAGATGAGACATTTTGTACAAACTTCCAAACATCTGACGCCAATCCCTTTTGAGGATTCCCTGCAAAAACATACATTCATCTTTTCTGTTACAGAAGGAAAAAGACTATAAGCATAGATAGAACAAAGCTAAGTTTTGTAAAAAACCATCAATAGCTTGTGCATCAATGCTGATGAACTCAGTACTTCCGATCATAAATCTACGGTTTCTGCTCCCAAATGCTTTCTCATATCGATTTATCACCTTTAGAATATGAAGTTATGTCGATTTATAAGTTGCTAATCATATTCTATATACATTAGAGAGAGAGATAAAGGTGATAACTGTCATACATCTAGCTTCTGGGACGCTACACGAGAATAGCCAACATCATGGTTCCCGGGATGTAGAACTTAGGGATGTCTCCAACTTTGCCTTGTGAGTTCAGACCAAACACATGTTTAAACCGGCTTAAAGACTCCTGCCACCTGATTCAAATGAGAAGAAGATAGCTGAGTTTCAGCATTTCAATGAACCATTTTCATCCACACAGTTAAGAAGAGAGAAACAAGAAGAGAGCTTACTCTTCCTCAGCGAGAAACGGCCCGCCATCGAAATAATCACCAAGAAACAAAACAATGTCTGGTTTGAAAGGCAAGACAGACTGGAAGAACGATCTTCGCATGTTCACATCAGCATAAAACTGTGCAACCTCCAAAGCAAGCGTCTTTGATGACAAACGAAACGATGTCTTATCCATGAGCTGCAAACAAAACACAATCATATGATAGGCTCTCTCCATTAACACACACACACAACAGGATTGAAAAAGCATTTGAAGAAAAAATAAAGGATCACAACTCATTTTTCTTCACATAAATCTCAAAACAGTACCTGTGGATCAGTAACAACGGCTACTTTAGTAAACTTCACATCGCTCTCCACTCCATCACTCTGCCAAAAAAAGGAAGAAGCTAACATATATGACCAATCACAACTCTTTTCTCTTCTTCAAGAACAAAGACTAGACAGCTTCTGCATATTATTTGAGATGCTTACACATCAAAGATATAACAAACCCAATAATAGTAATGCCGAGTGTTCTAAAAATCGGTCTAAACAAGTAAACAAAACAATTTTTCTTAAAAATCGGTATAGACGTTCAAAATATCGGTCTCGGCACCCATCTAATCAATAATTTTCTATAAACACACATAATTACCGCCTATCAATTTCTTGAACATTAGCAGAGAAAAGATGTTTCAATGTCTAAACAAACAATTTTTCTTAAGAATCGGTCTAAAGGAACCATTTTTTCTTAAAAATCGCGTTCCAAAATATTGGTCTCGGCATCCGTCTAATCAATAATTTTTTATAACACACATAATTACCGCCTATCAATTTCTTGATCATTAGCCGAGACAAAGGATGTTTCAATGTCTAAACAAAACAACTTTTCTTAAAAACCAGTCTAAAAGAACATTTTCTTCTTAAAAATCGCGTTAAAAAAATCGGTCTCACACCCGTCTAATCAATAATTTTCTATAAACACACATAATTACCGCCTATCAATTTCTTGAACAGTAGCAGAGACAAAGGATGTTTCAATTTCAAATCATATTTTTACCATAAATCAGTGTCGGTATCCGTCTAATCAATAATTCTCTATAAACACACATATAATTACCGCCTATCAATTTCTTGAACATTAGGCGGCGAGACAAAAGATGTTTCAATTTCATATAATTTATTTACAATAAATCAAGAGTTCTGTACTTTCGGACAGAACAAGCAACTACAAGATCGAAGTGTCTCAATGCATCTAAAGTCTCGTTCAGACCCAACATTGTTCATCGGTAATTGAAAAAAGATTGAAACTTTAACCTTGAGGAGATGAAGGTGAGGCCAAGAACAAGTGAAGAGAGAAGGAACCCAGAAGGCGAACATCTCGCCGTAGAGGATCGACGCAGCCCAGATGAGACATAGAGCCACCGTGAGCTTGTGGTGGTGTTTCATCTTTTACACAGCATCTGAATCTCTTTCTCGGCTTGATCGCCAGGGAGATAATCTGATGATCGCTTGTTGACCAAAAATAGCGGTCAAGACGCAACGCTTACATTCGTTTTAGGCATGGCATCGGGTCTTGGGATCGGATTGGGATCGGATCATGTTGGATCCGGATCCTTTAAATCTTAGATATTTAGACCTAATAAGGTAATCAAAATTTGTCGGTTTAAATTTAGTTTGGATGATGTAAAATCCAAATCGGTTCGGTCACAGATAATTAAAGCCAATAGACTAATTAAAATTTATTGGATCATGTCAGTTCTATTCTGGATTATGTTCGAGTCATGTTCTAGTCCAAAAAATACCTAAAACATAAGAAGTATTTCAATACTCAAAAAAAATTGAAATTTTACCAAAATATGACTTGAATACATGAAAATATTCGAACTTTCATCCTATTATCCGAATTATCTTTTTGAAAATTTAAAATTTTATTCGAAACCTGAAATCATGCTCAAAAAATTCAAATCCTAAACTTAAAAAATACACATAATAACAAAAATATACTGAAACTTACATATATATCTAATACGAGTATTTCGGGTGCTTCATCGATTTTAGGTTCGGATCAGGTCGGATCCAAAATCTGCAGATCTTTCACAACAAAACCCAACATGGTAAATACTGAGGCCTTTGATTTTTTTTTTGGGAAAATGTCATTAAAAACTTCCAAAATGGTCATGACTTCCAATTTAAACCTTCAAACTTTAAATTTTCATAATAAACCTTCAAACTAATAATACTCTTAATAAAAACAATGAGAGTGATAAAAACAATGAGAGTGATAAAAACAATGAGAGTGGCTTAAATATTTCTTTAATATTATGGTGGACAAAATTATAAACACATATTAACTCAGTTTGTTTTACTTAAACATATACTTTATTAAATTTTGTCTTTTTAATAAACTAATTTTTTTTCATTGTCTCCTCTTCGCTGCAATGTAAACAAATAAAATTTATCATAAAATACGAAAAATTTATCAACCTAGAATTATTTTACTCTTACAAATCAAAATCAACTGAAATGGTTATCTTAACTTTTGAAAAGCTCCGCAAATAAAAATAAAAACTGAAGAAGCACCACAAATTAGGAGTTAGGACACGTAAATATAGATTAAGAAGATTAAAATATTAAGAATATCATTACTTTCTATCGTCTCTAACATACACGATTTTTTTTCCTTACTTTTTGATTTTCTCTTTAGAGTTTTTGTTATTATTTTTTTCTTGGATTTTTACGACTGCTCTACACAATAAGCCGATTAAATATTTTAAATTAGTTGACAAAAAAGTGATTTTAAATTACTTTATCTAAAAATAAAATTAAAAAATATGTTTGCTAGCAGATTAATTAATTTTAATAAAATATATATTTAAGTAAAATTTATGGAGTTGAACATCACGTCAACAGTGTTTATAATTATGTCCACCATGATAATAAAGAAAAATGTGAGCCACTTTCATAGTTTTTGTTAAGAATGTTATTAATCTGAGGGTTTATTATGGAAATTTAAAGTTTGAAGGTTTAAAGTGGAAGTAATGACCACTTTGGAGGTTTTTAATAAGATTTTCCCATTTTTTTTTGTAACAATGCCAAGGCAAGATGCCTTTGATAATAACGTTAAGTAACGCTAAACCGCAGTGTGTGAATCCTAGATGTCACGTTGTTTTAACATAACAACAAAAAACAGCACGAGTGTTTAGTATTCGACTGAAAGGAATCAGGCCGAGTCTAATATTGGGACTAATCTTATTGGAGCAATAACGCTTCGTAAGGCCCATTAAAGAAGAGTAATTAAAAAATGGTAAACCGCTCTCCGGCGAGGGAATGTTTAATCATCAGTGATCACGCGTTAGAGATCTGAGTGTAGGTGGATTCAAACTTAGCTCATTTAACTCTGGAACGTCAAGATACCACCCGACCACTAACGAGTGGTTAAGAAGAGCAATAACTTATATTAGGTTTAGCTATTGTGTTTTTTTGTGCACTGCTATTGTGTTTCTTTTGATGTTAAGATGAGCAAGTTGATAGTGATCAAGGAAACTTTGCAAAGAATGTGATAATTTTAGGGTTTTGGATTAACAATGCGTGACTGTTCTTGTTTTTATATACTTACTTTTTAAACAAGTCTCGTTGGATTTTAGCTTAGGGTTTTGGTTGTAACCGAAATGCACATACGTCAAGTTTTACTAATGATCCTTACTCATGTTGATTACCCTTGCGGATTCGCCTACTTCGGATTTTCCGGTTCAAAATTTGGTTAGCTTTGTTCGGCGAAATTTCACTGAGTTGAACCAAAAAGAATTGAATTCAGTTTCAAAAGTTTCTTCAGTTAAATTTTAGTTTAAATAGGTTAAAATTTAAACATTTTCGGTGAAGTTTGATTATTTCGGTTTGGAGTTTGGTTTGTATAGTTCGAAATTTCAGTTTAGATTAGTATAGTTTCTAATTTTGTTTTAAAAAAAAACTAACCAAATATCGAAATTAGCCAAAAACAATCTTTTAAATTATTGAATCGAATCGAACCTCTTAACCAAATTGAACCAAAAATCGAACCTTTCGTTTTGGTTCCGTTGTTGATGATACAAAGCAGAATTTTTCATTAGTGAGAAGCGAGGAAATAATACATGAAACCCATGATAAACAAAATAACACTATATATTTTATCAAATAATTTTTTTCAGATTAAAAAACTATAATGATAAGTTAAATATTTATTTTGACAAATTTCATCTCGAAAAAAAGTTTCTATCATAAATATAGTTTTTAATGGTCAAAATGTTTCATTACAAAGGTAAATAAACACTTATATCTCTAGAATTAATTAATCTATATTTATTGTTTAGATTTAATTGATTGAGTTGGGTTTTGGATTTTTAAAATAAATAAACAAGTACTAAAAATATAAAAATTTAAAATAGTTTCAAAAAGAATTTTCCAGTTTCAACATAAAAATTCAAAAAAATTGAAAAAATTGAATAAAGAAAAATTATAAAATTTTGAATTCAAAAATATAAAAAATATATTTTATTTTTATTTAAATAATTATTTATATTTAGATACCTATAAATTCTGAATACAAATATAAAAATGAGTAGTTTCGCACGCAAGGCTCGACAACAATTGCTTTTCGTCGTTCACATAGATACAAAGCTCTAGTTCGTAAAGTCTTAGTCGCGCATGTTTGTTGATGACAAAAAATCTATAAAGTTAGGGTATAGTTTTTTTTTTTTGCTTTTAAATAAAATCTTGTTTAATCATTTTTCTTCTAATAAACTCTTTTGGTGAAAACAAAAATTATTTTATGGTTTTTATAAATATATTTATCATAGAAACAGAAAATTCACGCTAATGTAATTTATAAAATTAATTGATTTGCAGGTTAGACTCGACTCAACGAGAAAAAATAAACAAAATCAGCAACAGTAAAATCAGTGAAATTTATTATGTCCTGACTTTTGCCGTTTGTTTCTTAGGAAATGTTAACTTTACTAAGAATAAATTTCAAACCAACTAAAAAATGTTTTTTTTTTAAAATTGGTTGAAATATCGTAAGTTTATTATTGTTTTTTTTTTACAATACATTTAATCAAAAAATATCATAACATTTACATTTATGATTTATTAATTATTATTTAGGTATTTAGTAGGTGAAATTCCATTTATACTACAAACGTTTTATTTTATTTGTCGTTTTAGGTTTTTGTATACAAATTAAAAAAATATTTAATTTTGTATATTTTCAAATAAAAACATCATTACCTATAAATCTAATTACATCTCAACTAATAAAAAATAAAATAACATATAAATTTAATAAATTTTGTATTGAATATTATAAAAATATTTATTTTGAAATAAAAGTTTTACTCTACAACGATAAATAAATCGAAACGGAGGGAGTAGACTAATATAAATATTTTATAAATTATTCATAATGATTTCAGAGGGTTGAATTAATATTTTTTTATCACAGCTCTAAAATACTTATAAAAATAATTATTTTTAAGTGTAAATTTGAAAGAATTACAACATACGGTAACACATCGACTGTTTTATAATGTAGCGGATTAGCTATCATCAATTTAACATCTTTCCAAATCGACGTACCAATTAACAGCGGTTAGGCCATCTTATATTATTTGGATAAGGGCGAACAAAATTATTATCGACAGCACATCAGTCGTAACTAGTTTTATTAATTTATGATTGTCAAAAGATAATTTCTTTAAAGATTCCCTACCGTCATGTGAAGTTTTTTCTTTGAAGCAACCTAGTTTCGTTGTCCACATAACATTCCATATCATATTTTTAACATGGTTAAATTCTATACTTTTAGATTAATTTTTATTTGTGTAATAATTAAGATTGCTACCTCATAAATAAATCCGGAATAGAAATGAATCAAGTGATAAAAACTTAATTAAACTGTATTTTTAATTTGATATTGTTATTAATTGTATGAAATAAAGGTTACATAATATATAACCAGTTCATATGGTAGTTTAGTGTTTAAAACCATTCATCTTATTAACTAACAGAAACTATTAAGTTAGGCTAGTTTCAATCTCCTTGCTATAGTTTAAATTATGATTGGTTATTAGAAACGTTTTTTTTTGGGTCGGCTGGTTATTAGAAACTTTAAAACGGTAAGAAGCTATTTTAACAATTTCAAAATTTAGTATAGATTTTAGTATACAAAATTTTCGATTAATAAAACAAATAAACTCTTGAATATGAATGTGAATGGAGATTATTTGTATATACAAATAATAAACCAGTCACAGATATAATATGAATTCTCGTAATAAATCAACTAGACTTATTGTTAATAAAAAACAAAATTAATGTCTTTGTCATCCTGACTTGGTTCTAGCTGGCACTAGCTTGCTTGACAGTTCAAGCTATAAGATTGACCTGCCTAAAATAGAACCGACGAGAAGTTTCCCATACACTTCAATCGAATGCATTGACTAACCTGATAAAACCTTCATTGGCAATTTTGAAGAAGATCAACTTAATAATTTAAATAATTCAAGAAAGCTAAACACACATGATGAGATGTTCACCGAATAAGCTTATTCCATTAAAGTATTAGCATTTCAGCATGAACAACGAGGATTGGGTTCACGACCTCCTCAGCAAAAAGAAAGAACAATAGTGTTACAACCTGTCATCTTTTCACGTGAGCATTTGAGAGAAGAATGTAAGGCAAATTTTAATGCAAATGTATGAGAGAGATGAAAATTGGGAAAAGAAAATTTCTTGTAGAAGAAACCCACAGAACAATTTGAGAAATTTTTTGACAGATGTTTTTCTGATTTGTTCTAATTTTCTTTGTATTTTAATTGAAATATAATTTTATATCACTAGCTATGATTTAATTCTTATTGATGAAGATGCTCTAAAAACACCTTTAAAACAGCATTAGTGGCAAATTCTTTAATGTGAGTCTATAGACATTATTTTATTAGGATATCAAAATAGTTTAGTTATGTAATAAAAATAAATATTTAAAATAATTGCACTACCATTTACTACACAACACGTAACATATAGTTTCTATAAGTTTTTTGTTAGTCTATTTAGCAGGAAATCTTTTCTTCTATCTTCTCTTTTATATTTTGTTTTGTTTAGTATTTTGGTGTGAGAAACTATATAGATACTATCATTGTTCATGCTCTTATTGCTGCCAATTTTAAAAGAAGTTATCAAAATACTAATATTTTAATAGTATAAGATTTTATTTAACTAAATTTTGTTTTTAATGCTCAAACTAATAAGAAAATAAGGAATGTTCTTTAAGAAGTTCTTACGAAGTTAAAAGTTTTTCTTTTTATCTTTCTAAAACTTTCACTTTTCTAATTTTTTTATTACTAAAAACTCCCTCAGAACCTACCAATGATTTTATTCTAATAGATATTCACTTAAAACTGTATGTATTTATTCTAATTACACAGATTTTTCCTCTTCCCTTAAAATTATTCGTTTTGTTGATTACAAACTAGCATTTTATATGCAAAATAAGTTGGAAAATAACGTAGATGGCACCGAGAAATGAATTTTGCAAAAGCAATGATGAGACAATGTAAAGACCAAACTATATCTTTGTTATTGCCATGAACAATTTTTCCTTGAGGCTAAACAAAGTGGCAGAGGAAGAAAAACTGGCTTACCATCAGACATGTCACCAAACAAAGCTAACTCATCTCTCCTTTGTTGATGACCTCCTGATTTTTATTGATGAATCAATTGAGTTAGTGCAAACTGTTTTACAGATACTCCATGAGTTCGAGCAGAGACTAGTTTGGCAGTTAGCTTCCAAAAAACAAGTTTCTTTGCCTCGGGTATGTCAGATGGGGAAATCTCAACTATTCAAGCGTCAACATACCACTGGGTTCAACTACTTAACACCCTATTTTACAGTTTTACTTACCTTGTTATTATTTGACTTAAAGCACATATAAGTTTTGATCCTGGTTTAAACAAATCCTGGATTCAACCACTGGTATTCATTATCATTATTAATAATAGTTTTGTTATTGAGTAAATTGAAAATACGAAATAAAAATAACATACAATCTCCATAAGCGCGTATGTTAGGAAATGTACATTACAAGCGGCACTATTATTGATTAATCTTATATATCATGGTCAGATGACCACAATCATGTCATGTACACCAACAAAGACAGCTTTTTCTTACAATGTTTCCGCTGAATAATTTTAATTTAAAAATAAGAAAAACAATACTCTTTTGTTTTAAAAACACAGAAACATAATACTCTAACTAACTGTCCTATTATTGAAAAAAAAAAGAATATAAACGAATTATTCTTGAAATTTAAAAAAGATTTATGAATTATACAAAAACAATCAAACAAAATGCGCCGAATATGTGACTTTTGGATTCTTATTGCTAAAATCGTGCTTGACAGCTTTACTCTGTAAAAATTCGTTTTGACAAAGTTAAAACTACTATAAACACAAATTAAAAAATCATTTCATTCTATATATTTTAAAAATAAAAATATTACTATCAATAATTTAACTACATTTTAATTAAGAAAAAAAATAACATAAAAATTTAATAATTTATACATTAAATTATAAAATAATTTTTATTTTAAAATTTAAATTTTTATTTTAAAATTTAAATTTTTATTCTATAACAACAATTAAATGGAAACAGAACGAATATTAAATTTCAAATTAAGAAAAAAAGAACACAAACACAGAAAGGTTCTCTCTTTACTTGTTTGGTCAGAAGATTATACAACTTTGTCATCTAGAGAGAGAGAGAGAAAGGGAAAGAAGATTATGGAGAATCGGGTGGTGGTGGCTGCTCTGTTTGCAGTCTGCATTATAGGATTCGAGCTAAGCTTCATCCATGGAGCCACTGATGCTTCAGACAGTGAGTTTCTTCTTCTTCTTCTTTGTTCTGAGATTCTTCTTCACTTTTTATTTTAAGCTTAATGGGTTTCTCAAAGTCTCAATCTTTTTCACTTTCTTCATCCAAATCTCAAATCTTTTTAGTTTTGTTTGGTTAAATCTTGAACCTTTATCATTCTCATTGAACCAAGAACAAAGCTTTATAGAGTCTGTGTAACTCATGGATCCTTAACAAGATACTTTGGTATTAGAAAGTAATAATCTTTTTAATTTAGATTCTACTCTAATTTGTCTATGATTTCATAAACGTCTTGCAGCTTCAGCATTGAACATGTTGTTCACCAGTATGCATTCACCAGGACAGTTAACACAATGGACTGCATCAGGTGGTGACCCTTGTGGTCAGAACTGGAGAGGCGTTACTTGCTCTGGATCACGAGTTACTCAATTGTTAGTGATATTATTTTGTTTTATAACTTATATCATATGGTTTACATTGTTATATCTACCTTTGCAGAAAGTTAGCAGGTCTTGAGCTCTCTGGAACACTTGGATACATGCTTGATAAATTGACTTCTCTTACAGAGCTGTAAGATTAAATCTACCCAAATGTGTTATATACTTTTTTTTTTTTTTTTATTCGTGCTTAGTAGTAAGTTTTTTATAATAATCTCTGATGAAACTTGCAGTGATCTAAGTAGTAATAACCTTGGAGGTGATTTACCATATCAGCTTCCTGAAAATCTGCAACGATTGTAAGTTCCATTGATCCTTTTTCTTTTTAATGTGTTTTCAAGTCTATAATCCTAAGTTTTTCAGGAATCTTGCAAATAACCAATTCACTGGAGCTGCTCAATACTCCATTTCAAATATGGCATCACTTAAGTATCTGTAAGTGATTTTGCTTCACTTTACATTTCTCTAAACATAGAAGATGTCAATATTAATGTTATGTCTTTTGCAAAAAAATAGTAATCTTGGTCACAATCAGTTTAAGGGGCAAGTAGCTGTTGACTTCTCCAAGCTCACCTCTCTTATACAACCTTGTAAGATCATAAAGTGAAGATTCAGATTGTTCTCAAGTGTTAGTCTTTGTATTGACAAAAGGTTCATGTGTTTCAGGGACTTCTCTTTCAATTCTTTCACGTCATCTCTACCAGGAAGTTTTACCTCTCTTACAAGTTTAAAATCACTGTAAGCATAGCTTTTATATATTTTCAAATGTAACTGGCAGTATCTCAGCTACTAAACATGTTGGATATTAACTGGACAGATACCTTCAGAACAATCAGTTCTCAGGATCACTCAATGTCTTAGCTGGTCTTCCTCTTGAGACCCTGTGAGTAACCTTACCTCACTACATGTCAACCTGTTTTTTCTAAGACATCCACTAAAGTTGGTTCGTGCTAAATGTTCCTTAGGAACGTTGCAAACAATGATTTCACTGGCTGGATCCCCAGTTCCTTAAAGGGCATTAATTTAATGTAAGTTCTTACTCCACACACATTTGCTCTTTTACATTTCTTTGAATACTAGGAGGTTCGGGGCCGAAACTTGTAATTCCCCAGGCCCTAAGCTACTTTCTTTGAACCTTTGATCTCACTTTTCTTGTTTCTTGCAAACAGAAAAGATGGTAACTCTTTCAATTCTGGACCTGCACCTCCACCACCACCTGGTACACCTCCAATCCATCGCTCACCGAGCCATAAATCTGGAGGAGGTGGAAACCACTCTGGTGGTGATGGAGATTCCAAGAAATCAGGAATTGGAGCTGGTGCTATAGCAGGCATAATCATTTCATTACTAGTAGTTACAGCTCTAGTGGCTTTCTTCTTGGTCAAAAGAAGAAGAAGATCAAAGAGATCATCATCTATGGACATTGAGAAAACAGATAACCAGCCTTTCACTCTTCCTCCAAGCGACTTTCACGGTATTCCACTTTACATATATACATGCATTAAGAGTTATATAAAGTAAAGAAAAATAATCCAAGATTCCAATATGGCTGCAGAAAACAATTCTATTCAGAGTTCTTCATCAGTTGAGACAAAGAAACTGGATACTTCCTTGTCTATTAATCTCCGGCCTCCACCAGCTGATCTACACAAACCATTTGATGATGAAGATTTGACAATAAAGCCTATGGTTGTCAAGAAGTCTGCAGTAGTGGTTCCCTCGAATGTGAGAGTTTACTCAGTTGCAGATCTTCAGATTGCTACTGGTAGTTTCAGTGTTGATAATCTTCTTGGAGAAGGGACTTTTGGAAGAGTATACAGAGCTGAGTTTAACAATGGAAAGGTATTAATAATATTATTGTGTAATCCTTATATCTTTTCTTGATGAAACATGTCATAATGTTTTTGTTTTTGGCAAAAATCATATCATTTTAGGTTCTTTCTGTGAAGAAAATTGATTCGTCTGCTCTTCCACATAGCATGACAGATGATTTCACTGAAATAGTATCGAAAATCGCCATTTTGGATCATCCAAATGTGACAAAGCTTGTTGGTTACTGTGCTGAGCATGGACAACATCTCCTGGTATATGAATACCACAGTAAAGGATCTTTAAATGACTTCTTACATTTATCAGAAGAGGAAAGTAAAGCATTGGTTTGGAACTCACGAGTTAAGATCGCTCTTGGGACTGCACGTGCATTAGAGTACCTGCATGAAGTTTGTTCACCATCTATTGTTGACAAGAACATCAAATCAGCCAATATTTTACTTGATTCAGAGATGAATCCTCACTTATCAGATTCAGGTCTTGCAAGCTTCCTCCCCACAGCAAATGAGGTTTGATATTCAAACTCTTTTCAAAGTTTCTCAAGCTTATTTGGTTTGCTTATATCAACATTCTTGTAAACGTGCAGTTACTAAACCAAACCGATGAAGGGTATAGCGCACCTGAAGTATCAATGTCAGGTCAATACTCTTTGAAGAGTGATGTTTACAGTTTTGGAGTAGTGATGCTTGAACTTTTAACCGGGAGGAAACCATTCGACAGGTAAACTTCTAGTTATGATCATTGCTAAGCTTGATTTTAAATGAGGAATGTGTTTCTGAAGGCTTATAACTTTGAGCAGCACAAGGTCAAGATCTGAGCAGTCATTGGTTAGATGGGCGACACCACAACTTCATGACATTGATGCTTTAGGAAAAATGGTCGATCCAGCTCTTGAAGGACTTTATCCGGTTAAATCTCTCTCTCGATTTGCAGATGTTATTGCTCTCTGCGTCCAGGTAATATAATGAACTGATTGTTATAAGTGACTTACAAAATCAAGAAACTGTTTTACTGATTATTGGTTTGGTTCTTGAACACAGCCGGAGCCAGAGTTTAGACCACCAATGTCTGAAGTTGTGCAGTCACTGGTTGTGTTAGTGCAGAGAGCTAACATGAGCAAGAGAACTGTCGGTGTTGATCCATCACCACGTTCTGGAAGTGCCGAGACAACCAACGATTACATGTAAATCCATCGCCACAGAAAGAAAAAAAAAAGAACACTTTGCACCATATGGATGAAGTCATTGTTTTATTGTAATATGTTTGATAATAATTAAACCTTTACAGAGTGTATAATGTCATTGTTTTTGTTGTAATATGTTACCAGTTTGTAGCTTTTAGATCATTGACATGAACGGTATTCTTTCTTGTTTTACTTCTACAGTGGTTCCATTTTGGTTTCTTCAATTCTTGATAATGAACAATATTCTTTGTAAAGACTGCTTCAGTTCTCAGACACAATCGGTGTCTTAGCCGGTCTTCTTCTTAAGGTCCATTATGGAGTAACGTGTTTATTTTTGTTTATTTATGATTGTATTTTTTATTCTATTTTATGATAATTTATGCAGTAGGGTTGGAGATACTCTTAGCCATAACCCCTACAAAAGGAATGTGATTTTATTTGTTTTTCTTTCCAAAAAATCACAATTATTTTTGTCATCAAATTACATTTTCAAAATAATAACACTTACATTCATTTTAAATATAAATAAAATTTCACTAGTATTTTTAACCTTCAAAGTTAAATATATATATATCAAACACCGATGATATTTACGCTTAAATTTAAAAATGTGATAATATAATGTGGCAAAATAAAATAATGTAAAAATGACAAAATAAACTGTGATGCTAAAAATTAATTTAATAAAAATAAAGTGATAAATTTTTTAAATAGATTTTTGTGAAGTTTTTGTCAAAAAAATAGATTTCAAAAAAATGACCAAATTTTTTCTTTTTTTTCAAAATTTTAATATTTTTTTAATTTTAAATTTCACTCTAAAACTCTATCCAATTTACTGTTTATAATTTTTTCAATTAAATTAAAGTATTAAGCAATGAAAGCGGTAACAAAAAGACAAAATTAATTGTAGTGGAAGTTGGCTTCAAACATATGTCATTTGCACAAAAGCTATCTTAGTGGAAATTTTCTGTCCCAAAATCCGATAAGTTATTGAATGACATTGGGAAAGAAGAGATTCTTTTACACAACACAACTAAAAACTTCAAATGAAACATCAAATCTAACAGACCAAAGTGAAAGAAATCCTCTTAGGTCGACTAAAATCCAAAGGAGACACAACGAGAATAAGATACATTCAACCGTATCTGAGCATCTTCCTCAAAGACGACTAATGACTGCTTCAACTTCCTGTGGAGTGTAGATATGGTATGCTGGAGCTACCTTGGCAATGTCCACATTGTTTGGAGTCACCTACACAGACCACAACAGTTAAGATGGGATCACCAACTTTGGTAAACTGTAAAAAGATTTGGTACCTTTTCTTCCATAACTTGCTTGAGGATAGATACAGCGATTGTCTCAGCTTCTTCAAGTGACAGATCCTGCATCAAAGTTACAGGTTACAACGGCAGTAATCAGATAGAGAAACTAGTAGTGTACAGAAGCTCAAGTTACTTTGTTAAATTGCTCCTGAAGAGAACTATCAGCTCCTTCTGAGCCTGAACCAATTGCCTTTGCATTGCACTGCCAGAATGTTCCAGACGGGTCTGTGTAGTACCTGCAACAAGACAGACCCGTTTAACAATTTGATCAACTAAATTATCCAGAAGTGAATTCATATCAGTAGACTTACAAGCTTGGTCCATTCTCATCATGGCCAGCAATGAGAAGAGATACTCCAAATGGCCGAGACTGGGATAGCATTGATGAAAAAGAAAAGAGAATCAGTACTCTCAAGTCATTAAGGTTATGTTATGGTAAAAAATGATTTCAATCATAAAGCCTAAGCCAAGAGATGTGCAAGCAACTAGATTATTCTGATTTGGTTATCAGTTATTACCATTGATTCTTCATCTCCTTCACCAAACCGTAAAGCCAGATCACACAAGGCTTGTGTAGTGGACTCAACAGTCATTGGCTCACCATACGAGAATCTGTGGTTCTGTACATTAGCAAAAAGCAGTCAAGCAATAACATAAAATGTCTTCTCGGGCTGCAAGGAAAAATAAAACGAGAAAGAGAAACCTCACCTGAGTTTCAACTCTTGCATGCTCAACAAGCGTACGGGCATCAGCAATTAAACCACTCATGGCACAGCCAATATGGTCATCAATTTCCATAATCTTCTCCACACTGCTCGGCTCCTGAAAAAATAAGAAGTGGCATTAACTTTGAGAAACAAAGATTCAGTGTAAGCAGCCAAACCAGTCAACACGAAGTGATGCACTTGTTTTAACATAGACTGTTGTTGTTCTCAATACAACTCAGTGTAAGTAGTTTTAACATGGACTGAGATACCTTATGTAAGTAACATAGAATGCTATACTTCATACTATCTAATGCAACACCAGAGATGCAATTCATAGAATCAAAGAGAAGTGATCAAATGAGAACTTTAAGAAACAGAGAGATCAAATGTAAGCAGTCAAACCAGCAAAGGCGAGGTAATACGCTTCTCAACAGCAAGCACAACTCCTTCCTTTGTCTTTACTCCAATTGCAGTAGAACCAAGCTGCAATAACTCCACACTCATCAGAGACTCAAGAAATACAATCCACACAGACAAACACACTGTAAATCCCAACTACAGAGACGAAACAAGGAAATGTGATCCAAGTTCTGCAATAGTCTAATAAATCAAAGAAACCCACTAAATCATTATCCAGAGAAGAACCCTTTCTTCAAGGTCTCTTGATGCCTGCTACTATCTAACTCTCTATAGCTTCAATGTCTACAACACTAAGAACTGTTAAGCAATAAAAGTGTCTAAACAATCAAAGAAACAAACTAAATCTTCAACTTTTCTCGATGCTGCTACTATCTATTCTCCATAGCTTCAATGGCAACAGTTCCTAAAGTTATTAAACGCATAAACGGTGGACATTTCATCCTAAGTCCAAACAAAGAAAGCCCTTTTCTTCAACTTAACCTCCACTCATAGAAGGAAATGTGGTCTAATAAATCAAAGAAACCCACTAAATCATTATCCAGAGAAGAACCCATTCTTCAAGGTCTCTAGATGCCTCCTACTATCTACTCTCTATAGCTTCAATTCAATGTCTACAACACTAAGAACTGATAAGCAATAAAAGGGTCTAGACAATCAAACTAAATCTTCAACTTTTCTCGATGCTACTACTATCTATTTTCCATAGCTTCAATGGCAAAAGTTCTTAAAGTTATAATACGCATAAACTAGTGGACATTTCATCCTAAGTCCAAACAAAGAAAACCCTTTTCTTCAACTTAACCTCCACTCATTATTGGAGTTTGGTTAGCATAACTAACGGAAGATATTTCCTATATTCTCTCTGTATTCTTAGGATCTTGTTTAGCCGTTGTAACAAATATAGATAGCTGGGATTCTCCTACATTCTGGGGTTTGAGTTCGTATATATATGTAATCTTTGGTTCACGTTGAACACAATATAAGAAATTCCACAGTCTCTGTTTCTCTTTATGGTATCAGAGCCTGAAATTTTTTTTCTGAACCTTGATCATGGCGAACCCGACAAACACAGCGACCCCGACTACTGCAGCTGGCGCAGTAGGAACGACTGAGGTGAGGAGGACCATCTCACCCTACGACTTGACCTCGGCTGACAACCCTGGTGCCGTGATCTCACACCCATTGTTGAAGGGAACCAATTACGATGAATGGGCGTGTGGCATGAAGACGGCGTTGACCTCGCGAAAGAAGTTTGGTTTCCTCGACGGGACGATCCCGAAACCGGCGGAAGGGTCTACTGATCTCGAAGATTGGTGGACAATCCAGGCGCTTCTTGTATCCTGGATCAAAATGACCATCGATCCTGTGCTT
Source organism: Moricandia arvensis (assembly GCA_905132765.1). Taxonomy (NCBI): domain Eukaryota; kingdom Viridiplantae; phylum Streptophyta; class Magnoliopsida; order Brassicales; family Brassicaceae; genus Moricandia; species Moricandia arvensis. Next base: position 71,889 of record CAJHQP010001457.1, on the reverse strand, counting down.
CGATCAAACATATCGCATAGAGACGTAGCAAAGGATCTCTGGGATCACCTGAAAAAGCGTTTTTCAGTGATGAATGGACCTAGAATCCAACAAATAAAAGCGGAGCTTGCGTGTTGTAAACAGAGAGGTTTGGCGATTGAGTCCTACTATGGTAAACTGAATCGCATTTGGGATAGCTTAGCGATGTATCGACCATTAAGAACGTGCAAATGTGGACACTGCGTCTGTGATCTTGGCACAGCACAAGAGACAGATCGTGAGGAGGATAAAGTTCATCAATTCCTTTTTGGACTTGATGATCACTTTCGTGCTGTGAGGTCCAGCTTAGTTGCACGGTCTCCTGTTCAGTCTCTTGAAGAAGTGTACAACATAGTACGTCAAGAAGAGGACCTGCGTATAGTTGGAGAAGAAAGGCCAGAGGCGACAGCTTTTGCAATTCAAACAAAAGCTCGTTCTCGCGGAGATGGAGCAGCAATGTGTAAACATTGCAACCGTAGTGGACATAGCTCTGAAAATTGCTATGCTGTGATAGGGTATCCTGAATGGTGGGGAGAAAGGCCTAGAAGCAGAACTCTTCAAGGCAAAGGTCGTGGTGGCGCAGCGGTATCGACTGGGTCCGGTGGAGGAAAAGGACGTGGCCAGGCGGCATATGCAAACTGTGTCAACGTACCGAACATGGAAGGACAGACCAGCGCTCAAGCAAACTTCGTCTTGACTGATCAGGACAGAGATGGTGTCAGCGGCTTGTCTGAACAACAATGGCGCTCAATCAAAAGCATCATTAACGCAAGCACATGCAAAGAGAAAAACGTTGAGAAACTTTCTGGTACGTGTTCCTCTATTCCTTGGATTATGGATACAGGGGCATCTCATCATCTCACTGGGAGATTTGAGATTCTTGAAAATGTAAGAGACATGGAACCTGTTTTGATCATCATGGCCGATGGTAGAGAACAAGTTTCTCTAAAAGAAGGAACCATACGACTTGGATCTGATTTAATAATGAAATCTGTATACTATGTTGAAGAACTGAAGTCAGACCTGATTTCGGTTGGACAGTTGATGGATGAGAACAGATGCGTTGTTCAGTTAGCTGATCACTTTCTTGTTGTCCAGGACCGCATTTCGAGGACGGTGATTGGAGCGGGTAGGCGAGTTGGAGGGACCTTTCACTTTCGTAGTCTGGAGATAGCTGCATCAGTCGCAACATCAGAAGAGAAGTCCTATGAGCTGTGGCATAATCGGATGGGGCATCCTTCTGCGAAAGTTGTTCATTTGCTTCCTTGTGTTTCTGCATCTGTTTCTTCTGTTTTGAATAAAGAAAAAGCGTGTGAAGTATGTCTCCGCGCCAAACAGACAAGAGATTGTTTTCCCTTGAGTATGAATAAAACAACTGCAATTTTTGAGTTGATTCATGTGGATATTTGGGGGCCTTATCGCAGCCCTTCGTATTCAGGAGCAAGATTTTTCCTTACCATAGTTGATGATTACTCCAGAGGAGTATGGTTGTATCTTTTGACTGATAAAGGCGAAGCTTCAAAACATCTAAAGAACTTCTTTTCACTAACTGAGAGGCAGTTTGGTTCTCAAGTCAAACGAATTAGAAGTGACAACGGATCCGAGTTCGTGAGCATGTCCGAGTTCTTCCTTAAGAATGGTGTGGTTCATGAGACTTCTTGCGTAGGGACACCACAACAGAATGGCAGAGTGGAAAGAAAACACAGACATGTTCTTAACGTTGCAAGAGCCCTCAGATTTCAAGCCAACTTGCCGATAGATTTCTGGGGAGAGTGTATCTTGACAGCGGGTTATTTGATTAATAGAACTCCAAGTTCTGTACTGAATAATCAGACTCCGTTTGAGCGACTTTACAAGAAGAAACCGTCGTATGATCATCTCAGAGTGTTTGGGAGTCTGTGCTACGCACATAAACAAAATCGAGGAGGAGATAAATTTACAGAGAGAAGCCGACGGTGCGTTTTTATTGGATACCCATATGGCAAGAAGGCTTGGCGTTTGTTTGACTTGGAAACACAAGAATTTTTTGTTTCCAGGGATGTTGTCTTCTGCGAGTCCGTACAAAAGCTCAATGCTTTTGCAAGAAGAAGAAGACACGCAACTGTTGTGGGCTCCGATTTCGAATGGGCCAGTAGAAGAAGATACATTGACCTCTAATATTTGTTTAAACCCATCACAACCTCCAACTGGGCCGACAACAAATCCTACTGGGCCTTCCTTAATTCAAACCGATTTAGGCCAGACATCTGGTACAACTTTGGATGTCGAACCAAATTCAACACACATATCGCCGCCTCAGACTTCACAACGACGAATAGAAAATCCTGTTGTTGAGGAAGAACAGCTAGGAAGAGGACATCGACACAAGAAAGCTCCAATCACTCTGCGAAATTTTGTGGTCAATTCGGCTGATATCAAAACCATTGACGATTTAAAGAAGAAGGTCAGTTATTCGATCTCTGATAGAGATTCTAATAATCGTTTCTCTGAGATTCATATTGCCTACATGACTGCAATTCTTTCTACTAAGGAACCAAAATCGTTCAAAGCTGCTATGAAAGATGAAAGATGGCGAAAATCAGTTGTAAAGGAAGTGGATGCTCTAGAAGAAAATTTTACTTGGACGATTGAAGATCTACCCCCAGGAAAGAAAGCGATCGGGTGCCAATGGGTTTTCAAAATAAAATTCAATTCGGATGGAATAGTAGAGAGGTTTAAATCTCGTTTGGTGGCTTTGGGCAACAAACAAATTGCTGGAGAAGACTACAATGAAACATATGCACCAGTTGCAAAAATGGGGACTGTTCGTATGTTTCTTGACGTTGCAGCTAAACGAGGCTGGCCAGTTCACCAGATGGATGTCCACAACGCCTTCTTACATGGAGACTTAGAGGAGGAAGTTTATATGCGTCTACCTCCTGGGTTCCAGTCAACAGATAAGAACAAGGTCTGCCGGTTACGCAAGTCTTTATATGGTCTGCGCCAGGCACCCAGGTGCTGGTTCGCGAAACTGTCAACGGCTTTAAAAGACTACGGGTTTGAACAGTCTTTGTCAGACTACTCGTTATTTGTCTTGGAGAGAGGTGAAGTCAGGTTACATATTCTTATTTATGTCGACGATTTGATAATAACAGGAAGTTCAGAGAAAGCGACTAAAGAGTTCAAGGACTATCTTTCAAGGTGCTTTCATATGAAGGATTTGGGTCCTCTCAAATACTTTCTTGGGATAGAGGTTGCAAGGAACAGTACAGGGATTTATCTCTGTCAAAGAAAATATGTGTTAGATGTCATCGAAGAAGTGGGTCTAATGGCGGCTAAACCGGCAACCTTTCCGTTGGAACAGAATCATCATCTAGCGTTGTCGGACTCACCTTTGATGAAGGATCCCAAACCATATCGACGTCTCCTCGGGAGATTAATATACCTAGTGGTTACAAGACCAGACTTGGCTTTCGCTGTTCACACACTTTCGCAGTTTATGAAGTCTCCTCGTCTTGATCATTGGCAGGCAGCAATGAGGGTTATACGATACTTGAAGTATGATCCAGGTCAAGGGATTCTGTTGAATGCAACTGCGGATTTTGAAATAACAGGTTGGTGTGATGCGGATTGGGCAAGTTGTCCTCTCACTCGGCGTTCGGTTACAGGGTATTTTGTACAACTTGGTGGTTCGCCTATTTCTTGGAAAACACGGAAGCAACCTACGGTAAGTCGATCTTCGGCGGAGGCCGAGTACCGCTCGATTGCTGCTCTCACACAGGAGTTGATATGGCTGAAACGTTTACTGATCAATCTAGGCGTTACGGTAACACAACCGATGGTGGTGTTTTGTGATAGTAAGTCTGCGATTTACATAGCTTCTAACCCTGTATTTCACGAACGAACTAAGCACATAGAGCTTGATCTACACTTTGTTCGAGATGAGGTACTCAGAAGAACGATCGACCTTCGGCATGTGGACACAACAATGCAACTGGCGGATATCCTAACAAAACCTATTGGACGTGATGGATTCATGTCATTCAAGATCAAGTTAGGCATACATAATTTGTACGCTCCAACTTGAGGGGGGGTATTGGAGTTTGGTTAGCATAACTAACGGAAGATATTTCCTATATTCTCTCTGTATTCTTAGGATCTTGTTTAGCCGTTGTAACAAATATAGATAGCTGGGATTCTCCTACATTCTGGGGTTTGAGTTCGTATATATATGTAATCTTTGGTTCACGTTGAACACAATATAAGAAATTCCACAGTCTCTGTTTCTCTTTACTCATATAAAAGTTGTTACCTTGATAGCTTCAATGGCATACTCGACTTGAAAAAGCCTCCCTTCAGGAGAAAAAGTGTTGACTCCTCTGTCATACTCAGTCCTTCAGAACAAAAACAAAATCAAAAAAAATCACGATTAGCAAAAACCCACGACTGAATCTAATAAAGGACGAAACTTTAAGTCAACCCAGAACCAGAAGAATATAGATTTGTGTAAAGAAGACAGACCTAGTGAGAAACATCTTCTTCTTCTTCAGCGACTTCGATATGTAAAACCCTTAAGTGTATCAAAACCCTAGAAAATTAACAGATCTGGGTGAATCCACGAGAAGGGTATGTAATCAACTAAGAACTTGTTGAGATGAGAAGATCATACGAGCTGATGGATCGGCGAATTCGGAGAAAATTGGATGCGTTTGGCTCAGTCTTTTAGCTTTCGAAGGTTCACTTCTTGAACAACAAGTTAGATGGATCTGAACCGCGTCGTTTTGTTAATGGGCTTTAATCTTAGTCACGGGCCCATAAATGAACATAAGAAGATGGATGGTTGTCTTGTAAAAGGTATAGGGAGGAAGACAAGCTGTGGACTTGCGAGGCTTCTACTCGTTTCACAGTTTGTATTTGGTCAGTCTCTTAGTTTTTTTTTGGATTAATCTGGGCATTCCAAACCTACGAAAGTACCTCTAGACTAATCTCCAAGAGAAGATATAATTTATGGTAAACTCTCTTTTCGGATATGTAAATAAATCCGAAAACATACACATATATCCATGTATGTGTTTAGGAGCAATGTAATTTAATTCCGCACAGTAAGTAGATCAAAACTAAAATATAAGATGTTTTTAACATTTCCGCCCCATTCTTTTACCACCCGGTCACATTGTTTCAGATACATAACAAAACGCAATAATATATTTAAAAATAGTAAAAGTTCCACTAGCTAGTCTATTTTTTTTTTTTTGCAAAATCTTTAAAATTTAATAAACAATCTTGAATTCACAAATTTTAATGTTTAAACTAGGAATTCGTTTAATTTGAGTTAGTTTTTTATTAGTACCAATCTTTTCAGATAATCTAACCAAGGAGAACAAAGATCACAAAAAAAAAACTAAAACACATACCCATGATGGTAATTATCCAAGATAATGCCATTAACATCTTGAGTCGAATCTTTCCACCAAACGCTTTCATGTACAACATGAACAACGAAGACGGGCTTAAGAAAATTGCCATAACAAATTAAACCACAACAACTAATTAGCTTAAGAAAATCATGAACGATCTAAAGAACCAGAGGAAGAGAAGACCTAAGCCCACAACAGTGAGTAAAAGCCTAAATAAAAGAACCACTAAATCTTTAGACCAAAGCCCACAACAGTGATCAAAATTAAATTGAAAGTCTCAATTACTACAAGGAAAGCCCACAATAAGGAGTAAAGCCTAAACAAAAGAACCACTCAATCCTGCGAGAATTGAAATTGATTGACTAAAAATTGAAAATTTTATTACAACAAGAAAAAAGATTGAGAAACAAGAAGATTGGAACTGACAACAAAATAAGACGAATCTAGAAACTCTAGAGAAAGGCCAATAGAGAGGACAATGAGAGCAACGATGATCCAACTGAGCACATGATCGGATGCATGCAACAATGGTCAACATAGATCCAAATTAACACAAGATCGGAAGCATGCATAAACGACCGATACCGATTCCGATCTTCAAAATCCATCAACACCTAATACATGAATCCGCAATTCATACATCTCCAATCGCAAAGAAAACAAAGATTGTCTCGGACTAGACAAAAGCAAGGAAAGTGAAAAGAACATACTGATTCCGATGTTGTGAGAGCCAATTTTCAAATTGTCTTTTCAGCGAGGTAGCACGGAAGCTTCGTAAGATATCTGTTTCCCGCTAGGACCGAAATCAGAATCGAAACCTTGTGGGAAGCTTATGAAATTTCGCTTCCAAAAGGTTTATAAAATATCATATTTACAAACACATTAAAAGCTTAAGATTCCATTTTGAAATCACGCTTCCATTTAAAAAATACAATGTCATAAATAAATATAATAGAAATTCATGTGTTTTTTTTTATATAAAATCTAAAATTTTAAATTATTAATATAGAGAAAATAGAAATATAAAAATATTAAACTAAGATTAGAAATTATTTGTATGCATTAAATTATTTGTATTAAATTCAAATCTATTGGGTCAGTTATTTTGAAAGGTTAAAAATAGTTAGTTGGATAATAATTTTTATAACTTAATTTTTTTATATTCTCACAATTAAAATATGAAATCATTTAATTTTAATATAAATGAATAAATGATTTATTTTTATTTTGAATCATATAATTTTTAGTTCTATATTTTATAATTAATATATATATATATACATATATTTGGATATACACTTCCAACACGTTCCCGCTTCCTATTTAAAAAAAAAAATGTTTCTACGCTTCCAACACGTTCCCGCTTTCTATTTTTTTTTAAATTCGTTTCTACGCTTCCGCGTACTCACTTCCGTTTCCATGTAACATATTTTTAGAGAGAATGAAGAAGAAAATTTTAAGAGAAAGCTCATTTTTGTGAGAAACAAAATTGTAGTATTTACTCAAAATTTCTCTCTCAAGTCTCAATATAGTATATATTTTTATTAACATTTATTATTTTTGATCACTGTGTTTATTATATATGTTATTGCGGCTTTAATTCTTGACTAGAAATTGGGTTATAGAAACTGATGTGCACTGTACATTACAACAACCAGATTAAAAACAATTAAAGACTTTAGAACATCGCAAATAAAATTATGAAAAGTATGAGTTAAGCGATGAATGGTAACACAGAAATGGATTGATATTGAAAGGTAACAAACTTACAATTATTGTAGTGAAGTAATAGATGAAAAATAAAATGTTAAATTGTTTATATATGATGTTTTGAAAATGTAAGCATGAGAAACGTGACAGAATCAAAGCTGGTCATTAATATATTAATGCTCGGTCGTAATTTACCAAACCTAACGGCTAGCGACGGACGAATCACAAAACACGTTTTCTTGGAATTTACCATATCAATGTTCTGAATCTTAGTATTAGTGATGATGAAAAAGATACTAGACTATTTTGCAATTTAAGTATACTACAAACAAATTAAATTACCAAAAATAATTTTAAAAGCAAATATGATCGGCAAAGTGTCCGTCAACAACAGTCTAATCTTGTTTTTCAGTTTTCTCGACAACTCGAATGACTTTTTTTGGCAAAACATATATTGTACTATAAAATATTTATGATTCATATAAAAGTATCACATTCCTTCTGTTTTTAATATTTGACGTAATATAGAATTTTTAATCCAAAATTAGATGAATTTTCAAAATTTCTATGTACTTTATTAATTATTAATATTATATAACCAGTAATATTATACTCCTATGTTCTATTTTATTATTAGTTTAGTTACGGTTAAGTAAATAATTAGTGATGTATTTATTCAGAAGTTTTTAATCTATATGCTTAATCCCAAAACATTATCTATTATAAAAACCTAAAAAATACAAAATCAAATAACGTTTATAAAGAAATAAATATCACATACACCGTAGGCCGGTGGAATTTCCAAAACCATATTGTAAAAAGAAAATATTAGATCTGAGTCAATATTATTTGCTAATTAATTGAAATATAAATATGGATAACATATACTGTATTTTTTTTATTTTATAAACAAACGACGGATGGTAAAAGTATAAAATCAAATGACGTTTATAGCAAAATAAATATCTCATACACTGTAGGCTGGTGGAATTTTCAAAACCATTTTGTAAAAGAAAATATTAGATCTGAGTTAATATTATTTGCTAATTAATTGAAATATAAATGTAGATAACATTAGGCATAGATAACATACTGTATTTTTTTATTTTATAAACAAACGACAGATGGTAAAAGTAGTAATTTCCGACAACAAAAAAAAAGGTCCATGTCGAGAGTGTCAATTCCCACGTTTTAAGTGAGACATGAAAGTCAATCACTCCACAAACACTACACTTAAATTTTCCTCTTTTATATATTTCTCACATTCTCCTTCCTCTCTTCCACTTCATCTCTCTCTCTCTCTCTCTCTGTCTTTTTTTCTTTTTCTGTAAAGATTATTTTTAATTCGTAGAGATAGAAAGAATGGTTAAAATATCTGTTGGATTGCAAATTGTGACAACAGATTCAAAAGTAAAACTAAACAACATAGTGATCAAATCTTCACTAAAACCAAACCGAACCAATCCAAACATCTCAGAGCTCTGTTTCCTCAAAACATGTCATCTCTGTCTGAAGCAGCTTCATCAAGACAAAGATGTTTACATGTACAGGTACATATTTTTCTACAACTTATCAAGATTCATAAGATTATGAAAACCCATTTTATAATTTTGTTTTTCTTGAGTCTCAATTTTTTTTTTTTATGTATTGGTGAAAACAGAGGAGACTTGGGATTTTGTAGCAGAGAGTGTAGAGAAAGTCAGATTTTGATCGATGAGAAGAAAGAATTGGAAGCTTCGACGAAGTTGATGTTGGCAGCTTACAGACGGTGTAACTCCGGCGAGAACAGGAGTTTGTTGAATGATCTACGGCGGCGACGCCAGCTATTTATAGTTCCTTAAATCAATTACACACTTCACTAATTAGTGGTTTTTTTAATAATATGTTATTATTACAAATATGTAGTTGTTTAGAAGAACTATGTGATAATTAAATTGTATTAATTGGATGATTTAAATGTAATATATGGTGATGGTTTTTTATTTGGTCAATTCTCTCAAATTGGCATTTTTAAATTTTCATCATCAAAAAAAATGTTAATAAAAAAATAATATAGAAAAGTTTCATAAATAGTAAAAAAACTCTTCTATTATTTTCTAATAAAAATAAATATTTTTTTAGAAATACAGTTTGAAATCATATGTTTTCAAATTTGATTTAAAAAATTGAATTTTCTTTCTATTTTCCTTTTTTTTTAAAGTTGGAAATGTTTTTAAACTATTTTAATTTTTAAGTTTAAAAAAATATTTATTTTTAAAAATTATATACTTCATCCCCAAAATTCTACCATTTAACTCTAAACTAATATTAGTTAATTTAATTATAAATTTATCCTGAAATCTTTTTTGGTCATTTTTCATTTGAGATTCTTTTGATGAAAAAAACTAAAAAGGGTATATTAGGAAATTTCCTTTTCTTTTTATTTGTATAAGGTAATCAAAGGTTAGTTAGCTCCTGATTGAACAAAAACATTAGAATTGTCAGTTTATTAGAAACGTGAAATAATTAGTCAGATAATCAATTTTCTAAAGTGTCATATTCACAAATCACAACCAAACATATGATTATTCAATATCATATTCAGATTGGATCTTGGCATGGCTGATATGAACTGGATTAAATACACTTTTAGTTGGAAAATCCTTATGATTCGATTTGTTTTTTATACGTGGAGATATTTTATGTATGGACATAAACAAACTTTATTCTGAAGATATGAACAGCTCATTTAGTCACGTGTTGAATATATACTGACTTTTGGGATCTGCTTATAATATCATGTCTATACTATTATTTGCGAAATGATTTTTCGTAACGGAGCTCCCACGTTAAAAATTAGAGTGGTTAATATCGTTTATGCCCTTAATAAATAAAATATATAAATTATTCAAATTTAAAAACGAATTTTAATTATTTTTATTAGATAAATGATTAAAATTAATAGAAATAAGAATTATCCAAAATCTAAAAATTATTTTAAATAAAAAAATAATTCTGATATATATATATATATATTTAATATCGTTTATGCCCTTAATAAATAAAATATATAAATTATTCAAATTTAAAAACGAATTTTAATTATTTTATTAGATAAATGATTAAAATTAATAGAAATAAGAATTATCCAAAATCTAAAAATTATTTTAAATAAAAAAATAATTCTGATATATATATATATATGTGTGTGTGTTGTTATCCAAAAAAGTTTTTTAATAAAAAGTTAAAATTAAAAAAAAACAAAAAGCAAAAAAAAACAAATAACTAAATATTAATCAAATAAAATTATTAATAAATAAAAAACGAATTTAAATTATTTTTATTGGATAAATGATTTAAAACTAATAAAAATAAGATTTATTCAAAATCTAAAAAATATTTAAAATAAAAAATAATTCTGATATATATATATATATTGTGTTGTTATCCAAAAAAGATCTTTTAATAAAAAGTTAAATTAAAAAAAAAAACAGAAAACGAAAAACAAAAAGCACATAACTAAATATTAATAAAATAAAATTATTAATTTTCTATAACTGAGTATATATATATGTGTGTGTGTGTGTTTTGTTATCCAAAAAAGTTTTTTAATAAAAAGTTAAAATTAAAAAAAAAACAGAAAGCAAAAAAAAACAAATATTAATCAAATAAAATTATTAATAAATAAAAACGAATTTAAATTATTTTTATTAGATAAATGATTAAAATTAATAAAAATAAGAATTATCCAAAATCTAAAAAATATTTAAAAAAATCTGATATATATATATATATTGTGTTGTTATCCAAAAAACGTCTTTTAATAAAAAGTTAAAATTAAAAAAAAAACAAAAACAGAAACCAAAAAACAAAAAGCACATAACTAAATATTAATAAAATAAAATTATTAATTTTCTATAAGTGATTGAATTTTAAAATTGATTTATTAATAATGAATATAGTATATATGAAAAATTTCACATAAATTCAAATAAAATATAAATAATAATTTATCTTTATAATTTTAAAATTGGTAATATATATATTAATAAGTAATTTATAAAATGTTTATATCCGCATGTGCGGGCAACCCACCTAGTTATAAAAAAAGAAAAAGCTTATAATATCATGTATTTAATGCTATTAATATAAGTGATTGTTTGATTACATATCGATGAAGGAATTACTAATTTTATCTAATTTATTTTGTTTGTATAAAAAACAGCAGTAAATATATAATATAGAGAAATACCCTAAGATAACTCTAAAAAAGTTTTTGTCACAAAAATAACCCTCAAGAACAAAAATGACAAATCTAGTTTTTTTTTTTTCAAAAAATTAATTTTTTTTTTTTCAATTTTAAACCTCACTCTCAAAACTCCATCCCATAACTCTAAACTCTAACTCTAAACTCTAAGTCTAGATTAGTTAATCCAAGGGTTAACAAAATGACTAATATACATTTATACCCCTTGGGTTAACTAATCTAGACTTAGGGTTTAGAGTTATGGGGTGGAGTTTTGGGGGTGAAGTTTAAAATTGAAAACAAATAAAATAAAAATTAATTTTTTAAAAATAAAAAAAAAACTAGATTTGTCATTTTTGTTCTTGAAAGTTATTTTTGTGACAAAAACTTCAAAAATGGTTATTTAGGAGATTTGTCCATATATATATATATATATATTCCAATCAATAAAAATATAATACTAAATATAAATAGTTATAAAGAACAAATAATATTTTCTTTTGTATAAAATTAAAACACTATTTAAATGAAAATAAATAAATAAAAATATAAACATCATTTATAGTGCACCATATGGATATTTAAAATACTTATTATCTTACTATTTATTCATTTTTCGATATCTCTCATGTCAATTGGTTTATTTGATCAAAAAGTCAATAAAATTACTGTAGAGCAGATTTAAAGTGTCAACCTAAAGTAAGGGGTTTTTGTTTTTAGTTAAGTTTTGTTAAACATAAGGTTTATGTAAAATATAAAAGTTTTAAGATTTAATATATGATTTTTGTTTTTGGAGACAAACAACCTCAAACCTTATCTTCAGGTTTTTGCCAAAACTCAAAATAAAGAAGCTTTTGGAAATTCTCTAATAACTAAAACTAAATGCAAATGTGAAACTCAGTCTCTTAAAGCTATTTGGCTCAAGAAAGTTGTTTTTTTTTTCTGTCAGTGCCCAAAAAAATTAAGTTGTATGCAAGTTTGATTAATGAGAAGCTCAATTCAGTTTAAAGGAAACTGATTTGGTTACTTTTAAAGAAAACAATAATTCAGAATCATCATATTGTAGTCAGTAACTCTGTATCCATATTTACTCATTCAGTTAAAAATTATGTTAATAAAACAAACTAAGTAATGGCATTTTAGTGATAATTTCTTGTGACTTGGTGTATATTCGTATTAGATATATTAGATATGGATTTCACTTTTCTTTGAGAACTAAAATATTACTATTTGGTCAGTTTCAATTTGAGATTTGACCTAATGGTGGGCCGTAATTAATAACTAGTCTATACCTAACATTAATCGAAAGGTATTTTAAATTTGGGTTAGACACTATGATACGTTTTTGAGGTAGTCCAATCTATATTAATAAGTGTGTTCCTTTGCGATCAATCGGATTAACCGATAAATCTTATTTAAAAAGATGTTGAAACAAATAATTTCAAAATCCGAAAAAAAAATCCACAATAACTTTATCAAGAATTTTTTTTTCTTATCAAACTTCATCAAGAAATTAATACCAGTTTTTAACTAAAGAAATTAATACAAGTTGCACCAATAATGTTACCATATTTTTCCTTTTCAAAAAAGAACGTCACCATCTTTTGTTTCTTTGAGCTATGCTTAGTTAGGAACTTGTCTCAGTCTGGGAAAAAAAAGATTGTAATCCTATCTCTCTACTTTTGTTACAAAAACCCTATCTCTTTTATTCGCCCGCCGTGGCGTTCTCATTTTGATCTAAATATAAATATACATGAATGTACTTTTTGATGAAAAATATATCCGAATGTACTTTTTGATGAAAAATATATCCGAACGTACTTGTTAATATGTATCCGAAGTACAACAATACAATATACATATGTTTGAAAAAACGATACAATGCACATATGTTTTGATATTCACAAATAAATGTATATTTATACAGTATTTACACCAAGTAAACAATGGAAAGAGGCTCCCATCTGACTCTCTGTAATAAAATATGAGGATAACTCAGCCGAACTATTCACCAAATCACTACCAACTTTGACGTTCAAGAAGTTAATACATCAGATTGGAATGTATAGATTGAAAGATTTTTAGTGAGATACAAAATAAGGGGAGTAATACACATTGTACTCTTTTTCCTTAACCATAGTTTTATCACATAGGATTTTTCTAGTCAAAGGTTTTAATGAGGCAACATCTAGAGCGTATTACATGGTTATGACATCCAAGAAGGAGTGTTATGAACCATATTGTGGATTGTCATAACCAGACCGAATATAGTCGGCCAGTCCATCCGGCCCGACCACAAAGTCTATGGACTATGGGTTTACTAAATCTATTGCATATGAGTTTAAGTTTAGAAGAATATGAAACATATTCCATATTGGTTTAAGATGTTTTTTTTTCTAGTTGAATTAAGATTTGTAGTCTTTTCTTTTTCTTTGGATAGAGAACTCTTTGTAAACTTTATGCATATTCAGAATACAAAGCAATATCCACGGAATCCTTCTTTTTCTCTCTTTGATTTACAACAAGTTTTCATTTTTCTTTCTTTTTACAAAGAATAATTTTCTATTTGGTTGATCTTAAATTATTGGAACATGATGTTGATGTTAACATAGTGTTATCTTTCGTGTAAAGTTTTCATTTTTCTTTTCTTTTCACAGAGAATGATTTACATGCTACTTTCAATAATTCATTTATTTATATTTTTATTATTTTTGTCCTACTTTGTTTAGATATTAGAATCATTATAGAGAAATTATCAAAAATATCATTTTTCTTGTATCACTTTTCACTTTTACCTTAATCACTTTTACCTTTATTTTTTAGAAAAAATTATACTTATAACCTTTGGATTAATTAATCTAATAATTAGGATTTAGAGTTAAGGGATGGGGGTAGGCTGGAGTATGGTTTAAGAATGTAAAATTTAGGATTTTAATTATTTTTTTTAAAAAATAGTATTTATGAAAATATCTCTTTAATAAAAGTAAAAATGAAAAGTGTTATAACAAAAGTGGTAAACTGAAATTCTCCCGTTGTATTTTCAAAACAATTGTGGTGTATTGACTCTTAATCGTTGTCGGTCCAGACTTATGTGGTGCTGAAAACGTACTAAAAATTTATGCCCTTAATTATAACTAAGTTTTGCTGCATTTTAATTATGTGAATAAAATAATGTGGTATATTTATAGGGAGAATTTCAAGTTTACTGATCATCTTCCGATAACTAAAATTTTCAAGCCAACTTGGTTCAAATATCATTGACAGTCCAATTGGTTGATTACTAATCTTAACTAATATATAAAAAATATAAATGGTATGATATGGGAATACACATGATAAAACTATGTTAACATCAACATCATGTTCCCTTTGTGAAATATCTCACAACCTAATTTATGATAATTTGTTTGTTCAGATTCATAAATTTCTAAAAAAAATAAAAAAACTTACAGAAGAAAAAATGAATAAAAAGCAAGAAACACATGGGATGCTGAGAGTCACATTAATTTTGATGAAGATCAAATAAAAATGAAATTAGAATATGAACAACTGATAATTTAAGTCCATTGTTATAGTATCTCTTGTTTACACATCTTTTTAAATTAAAAATAGAAAAACCAATATGGCAAAAAGAATCTCTATCATAAAAGATATAACTATCACTTGCTTAATTAAATGGTTTATCTTGTATGTTATTTAATAAGATTTATGATAAAAGAGACTAAATTTGCTAGAAAAATATAAGTAAATCGTTTATATCTTTGAAGGGGGAGACTTTTACAACAGGGAGTTCTACACTTGACATTCTAAATATATATATATATATATATATATATATATATATATTAATATTTAATTATAGAATTCTTAATTTATAGAAAACGTAATCGAAAGTATTTCATTTAAAATACTTTTGGTTGGGTTTTCGTAAAGTTAAAAACCTTAACTAATATATATATATATATATATATATATATTTAGATACTTAATGTAAGAACTTCTCATTGGAAGTGCTCTCACTGCTAGTGTGTATTAGAACTTAAAAGTGTATCAAAACTAAATACGGCAAAATATTTACTTGTGTTAATGTAAGCACAAGAAGTAAACAAATGAACATAGATTTAGGGGGCCTTATTGGAATAGGGATTTGAGAAAGTTTTGAAGATTTTAAGTTTTGGTGGAATTCATAGAGTTTTATTTGAATTCAAGGATTCTGGTGGGGATTTAGTAAGAGAATTTGGTAAGATTTGGTAAAATCTGTTTTTTTTAAAAGAAAAGATATTTAAATAAAAAATTAATCATTCAGATTATTTCTCAGCATCAATATATTTCTTCTTTTTCGATGCCCACATTTGTATATTCAAAAAAGAGTGAACAAATCTCCATTATGGCTACAAAACTGAACAAGTCTCCATTATATATATGATGAAAATTTAAAAACGTTCTTCCAATAATTTTGAGAGTACAAAAAGTTAAACATATTATGTTTTTACTTTCCTAAAAATCCAAAGTAAAAGTTCACAAACTACTTCTCTTCGTAGCGACTTAGCTTTATTGAGTGTCTTCTTTTAATATCCTGCCAACAACACCATAAACCATTTCACACACATCAACCAAGTAACACAATGTGATATATCAATATTATTGTCAACCATAACTATTTAGAAAAACACAAAAACTTATAACTTACTTTATGCGTATATCACCGCTGAGATCCACTAGCAATAGCATCATTCCACATATTTGAAGCAATTGTTGTTCTCCATTCATTAGCAAGTTCTCTTTGTTGTTCTTGTGTGCCAAGAAACTGATGACCACTAGTACTTGATTGGGTAACACTTTGTTCATCAGAAATTTCTTCCGGAGGAAATTCATCTGACCGACATTTTTGGCGGAGATAGTTATGCAATGCAGCACATGCAAGTACTAACTCTGCTTGCGTCTTGTATGGAAAACTAGGTGCAGATTTGAATATCAGAAATCTTGATTTGAATATCAGAAATCTTGATTTGAAAATACCAAAGATCCTTTCGACGACATTTCTTAGACATGCATGACGATGGTTGAATAGTTCTTCTTTATTTCTAGGATCACTATCTCCTCCAGTAAATTCCTTGAGGTGATAACGGGTACTTCGAAATGGAGTTAGAAAACTTTTCCGGTTGGCATATCCACAATCAGCTAGATAGAATTTGCCTGAAATATTTTTCAAATACAATATAAATAAAAATTATGAAAATGTAATACAATAATGTATCTCAAACACACATAATATCTTTTGGTATAGAATGATGCATGTACCTTCTGGGACTTCAAATTTATTGTTACTTCTCGTTAGAGCATCATTTAACACCTTTGCATCATGGGCTGAACCTTCCCAACCAGTAAGGACATATATGAATTGCAAATCAAAATTGCATGCAGCTAACACATTTTGGGATAAGATTCCTTTTCTGTTTCGATAGCTAGCAGTTTCATTTCCTACTACCATAGCAGGAATATGTGTTCCATCAATAGCTCCAATACAATCCTAAAATGTAAATAAAATTATTAATGGATATAACAAAACAAAAAAAAAAAAAAATTTACATACCTTAAAGTAGGGATAAAATCTCGTGCTTTCTCTTATTTTTGAAGGCACACCATTACCTGGTTTAGCCATCAAACTTGGACCAATGCTGTTTATCGCCCTTAAGATTTTATTAAAACTCTGACTTATTGCAAAACTCGATCTCTTGAATACATCTCGAGGAAGAATATATCTCGTGCTCTGGCCAACAATGAGCAAAAATGTGGCAAGCATTTCTTCAACTGAAATCCATCTTGTATCTCTTAAAGATGTTTTTTCTCGGATAAGAGTGCATAAATCCAAGAAAACATCTGGATACATACGATATAAATTTCGAAAATGTTCTGGATCTTCAGTTAAAACATTTTGTATATATTCATTTCCTAGTCTTGTGGTTGGCTTCTTAATCGGACGTTGAATTTTTGAAGCTAAACAATGTGCCAGAAAGCAAATTCTCACATTGATAGTAGACATCAACAAAAGTATATCCACGTCCGACTGAAAGCTCTTTTTCCTTTTTCTACATTTTCTTAACTGTAGATCTTCTTTCTCATTAACAGTTTGATCCATGACAGGAGAATCTGAATTTTTGTAACAAAAACATTACATTAAAACTGCGAAAACAAAATTGTAGTAATACATTAGAGTCAAAAGTTTTCTATTCAAGATTTTAAGATAATAAAATTTCTGAAATATGCGTACCTAAGCAGAATAAGAGATCAAGAGCATATGCGTCACCAAATGAAAGAGAATAAAGCTATCATACAAAAGTATGAAAGCAATACATTAGTTGGGATTACCTTAACAACAATGTCAGACTTTGCCTCTACAAACGAATCTCTTAAATTCTGAGTTTGAGCAGGTTCCTGCAAATAGATGTAGAATTTATTACAAGAAACACCAAAAACTAACATGGAGTTTATCCAATAATCTTCTTCGTATCAACTCAAATATACCAAAAACCATGAAAATGATAACACATTATTTCACATAACGTAACCAAAATATGTTCTCCACATCCAAAGTTAAAATAAACAGAGAAAGTAAATAGAACCTACAAGAAAATAAAAATTTCATAAGAACTTGTATTATATTATTTGAAAGCAGAGGAAGTACCAAACAAAAAATAAACTAAAACCACACATGAAAAAGCATAAAGACCACTAAGAAAACTAAGCCAATAATCCTATCAAAAGCACACTAATTTTCCAACCACAACTTTCATGGCTTACATATCGAACGTTTAATCCATCTAAAACGTTCATCCCCAGTCATACTCATGAATGCAGCTTTCATACCAAACTGGTGAACTAAATTCATTGCATCAAAACGTTCATTTTCTTCTAAATCTGGAATTTCCTTGATTACGTCCCATACATTATTAGCTTTTTCCTCAGCTTCTTTTTCGTCGGCTTCCTGTTTCCATCTTTGTTGAATCATACTGAAAATCTGATTGGTTGTTCCAGTGACTGAACTTATTTCATCTGAAATTTTCTCCACATTATATACATCAGTTCTAGCTCTCTTTCTTACTGGGAGCTTTTCGATTGCATTCGATCGCCTCAAAGTTGAAGCTTGCTCTACACCATCATTGTCGTCGTCATCATCATCATCATCATTCTCATCATCGCCCATCCTTTGAGGAATATATCCTCCTTGATATTCCCATTCATTATCTCTTGATATATGAGTACGAGCATATGTGGTATCGCCTAACCCGACTGCATTATTTCCTCTTGCAATATTTTGTCTGTAGATCTTCTCAAGGTCCTCAAAATCTTCAAATGTATCATCACGTAAATGTTTATCTTTCTTGTGTCCCTATTATGAATAGAAAAAAAAATTGTTATCAGACAAAAAAAGTTGCATAGGCAAATAAAGCATCATAATTTTTAATAAATTATATACCTGGAAGTATTCATCCCATACTTCATTTGGAGCAGTAAATTTCTTCGTGTCTTTATCCCAACCAAAACCTGAACTAAAACGAAGAAGATCTACAAAAATTTTGTGTCTTTTCTTCAGGATCTTTGTTTTATTTTTGTATTGGGAAAAAGTTTTGGTAGATCCACAAATTTTGTTTAGCTCTGGTAATATTCTTTGTTCCACCGAAAGTTTGTTGAATTTACCACTTGCATCAGTCCAATTCTGATTAACACCATCAACCAACAAGCTCACCAATGTTTTGGTTTCTTCGGGTGACCAAGGAACGTATGAGTTTTTAATTTTTCCTTGTTGTATATCTCCCATTTTAACGAAAGAGATAGCTACCCAAATTGTTAAAAGAAAAACATTATAGAAAACCAAGAAGAACAACACAACACGACACAACATACGTATAATAATCCAAGCAAGTTCTATAGAAAATCCATTCAAGGTTGTGGAAAAAGCAACATAAACAATCATAAATAGAAAAATTCTAACCTTTATTTTTCCAAAGAGGCTGCCAACGATCCTCGTTTCTTTTGTGCACGTCTTGATTTTTTTTCCCTTGCACGTCTTGACCTTGATATACATCTCTATATAGGCAAGTTTTAATTTAACTAATGAAAAGATAATCTCAAGGAATCCTTATCAAAGTAACAAAAATCATATCTATATATTTCAATGATTATCAACATCAAAGCTAACATATAATTTTAAAAGGAAAATAGATAAGCTGGAAATATATTTTTCTAGAAATAAAATCTCAAACACATAAACAAACTAACACAAAATTAAGAGATAAAAAAATAATTTACGAGTTGGACGCATGGTCAAACTTAGACGCATGTCTTTCACAAAACAAAAACGTGTATATAATATGAATAGCATGATCCTAACCTCTCTGTTTCATTCTTCAGCTGGAGTTTAGTCTTGAAACCAAGCTATTTAAGGAGCAAGTTAAGTTAGCCATAAGCATTCTTAGTAGTCCGAATGCTGGGAACGCAAGCAAAGATCGAGGATAACTCCTAAAATGGCTTGGTTTAATTAGCTACTTCCTTATACAAGAATCAGTGATATCTAACAATATTGCTGAAGCAGAAGTGAGGTTGCTTACTTCATTGTATAAAGAATAGGTGAGTTATATATACCTAATTACTTACGCCCTTTGAGGTCGTCTAAGTATATAATCTAGTCCTAATACTAACTTGTAACTTACAGGGAAAAAATGCAGATTCCATGGTGTCCTTTCAAACAAGGTACATGCACAAAGTCTCTTCTTCTAGATTGGTTAAAGCCATATGTGATAGATGCAGAATCATTCCTATTCTGACCATTGTTCCTATCTGAAGTGATCTTTTCATGAAAACGTTCATCGAATCTCGAGAAGAAAATGCAAAGCAAGCTGAAGCTAACAAGAAGAAGCTGGAGAAAGAAGCAACTAAGGATAAGCCAGTGTAAAGGAAAGACTGTGCTGACAACGAATGATGTTAACCTCCAGATCTGTAGACATTGAATGTGGTGAAAGGCAGGTCTTTAACCAAAGATTCCAGAGTTTCAGATTGATGAAAGCTTTGTTATATCGTACACAGTGCTGCACATACCAAAGAAGAGCAGAGAGATCTTTCCGATATCATAAACAAAGTAAACAGTTTATTTCAGTTTTGCTAAGATGAGGACTCAAGACAGTGGAGATGAAACTTTTTCATCTCGAAGAGCTTTCCACTGGAAGTAGGACATATGGTATGTTGAGAGGTTTTGTTCTATTTGTTACCGTCAATTTCAATCCTTTTGTAGTGTGTATTGTAGCCATGCCGAGGCCAAACAAAAAACTGGAGCTTCGTCTTCCATGTAAGATAAAGGAAGAAGAATAGAAGTTTTTGAATGATCTGATACGTCGATCATCTCTCTCATTGATTTTTTTTGAAATACCATCTATGTAGATGGTATTCTTTCTTATTGAAATTAAAGGGTAAATGGTGTTTTCTAATAAACAAAAAGAACTTTTATAAATCCCAATGATGAAATCTATATTTTCCAATAAGATGAGATTTGATAGGATTTTTATAAATGCTATATCCAATAACCATATATTTGTAAAGGTTTTTATAAATACCTTATTCAATAAGGGAGGATTTGACAAAAACCTAATTTTTTATGAAATCCCTAATCCAATAAGCCCCACTTAGATATGTTTAAAATAAAGTTTTATTACTTTGCAACATATTTAACTATTAAATTAAGGTAAATTGAAAAAGTTTACTACTAGTTGGAGGCGACAAATCAGTCAAACAAGTACTTCAGTGCCATCTCTTTTCATTTTCAACTATTCCTTCTGTTTTATTAAAATAAGTGTCATTCTAACTTTTTTTTATTTCAAAAAATATTATTTTGCATTTTCAATGCAATATAATATTTTTCTTACTTTTTTAAATGACTAATAGATGTTTTTAAAATCATTTTATTTAAATAATTAAACACTAAATCGGAATATATTAGTATTTTTTTAATTTTCTTAATCTGCGTGAAATATGTTTAAGTGACACTTATATTGAAAAAGAGGAAGTATTAGATTACTTTTTATTATATTATTCAAAATACAATCAATCCAATGCCTAGATTCTTATTAAAAACTCATGCACTTAGAGTTTTAGTATTTAACCTAAAATCTTTTTTTTTTTCAGAAACATCCTACCGTATATCTAAAAAGTACCTTTAAATTAACCAAATAATTATTTAAAAATCTTTTAATATTGAAAAAATTGTCAAAATATCACATTTTTACTATCACTTTTCATGTTTATCTTAACCGTTTTTACTTTCATTTAAAAAAAAACACTTATAACCTTAAAATTAATTATTTTAAAATTTAGGATTTAGAGTTAAGAGATGAAATAGAGTTTTGGAATATAAAATTAAAAATTCTAATTAATTTAAAAGTCTATTATCTTTAAAAAAGAATGTATTTGTAAAAACGTCTATTTAATAAAAATAAAAATAAATAATAGTATCAATGTGGTAATCTTAAAAATTATCCATTACTATTTGGAAATGATAACAATAACTTTTTAGCTTTATTCAAACTTACGTAAAGTTTGACATGACTGAAATTGTAAAATGAATTAGACTTTCTGTAAAATTCAACTAACGTTAGGTAAGAACAGCTTTAGCCCTTTTACTACGAGCAGTCAAAAAGGACTAAATTTAAATTATTTAAATCCTTTTTACTTACTGACCAAAGTTAATGAATGTGAAGAATATAAGGGTATCATCATAAATAGTACTTCAAATTTAGGGTATATGTGTAAATAACCATCGTACTCTCTTCATCTCAAGCTAAAAAGCGCGTTCTCTTCCATTTCTTATAATGAACAAAGCAACGTACCGAAGAGAGAGAGAGAGAGTAAACAAAAAACTATAAACCCCGAAGAATCTATTATTTTACATTTTCGCCGCTAAGATTCCATTTCTGAACATTTACACCCTCACGCCATGTGTGGAGGAGCTATAATCTCCGATTTCATTCCGCCGCCGAGGTCCCGCCGCGTCACTAGCGAGCTTCTCTGGCCGGATCTGAAGAAGAACGCGAAGGTACCAAAGAAACGCTCGAGTTTCTCCGATCTTGACGATGAGTTCGAGGCTGATTTCCAGGGATTCATGGACGATTCCTCTTTCGATTGCGATGATGCGAAACCGTTCGTTTTCGCCGCGGCTCGTAAACCCGCCGTCTCCGCCGCCGCCACTGCCGGTAACTCCGCTTCCACCGTTTGCTTTCAATTAGAGATTAAACATTTGATTTGAATGGCGATGTTTGATTAGCTGTGTTGAATGTACAAAGTGTTCGTTAATATCCGAAATTAGTGAAATATGTTAGTGTTTATATATATGTTAAGGTAATTTGAATATTTTAAAGATTTTTGTAGCTTGTTTTATTTGTTATTTGAATAATATTTAGTTAGTTTAGTTAGTTTAACTAGTTTTTAATTAGATTTGTAAATAATTTTATATGTTAAAGTAATTTAGATGTTTTGGAATATTGTAAAGTTTTTTATAGCTTGTTTTATTTATATTTGAATGATATTTAGTTATTTTAGGTAGTTTAATTAGTTTTGTGAATAATTTTATTTATTTTGAGTATTTTTTTTTCAAACTTTTAGTTAAAAAATATTTGTGGGCGGTACATACATTGGTTATAACCCGATCCAAATCGAACTAAAAAAACTAGACCTGGTCCGATAATTAGTATAACCCGAATGATATTTGTGCGCATGATATCGAAAACCTGAAATCCAAATCAACCAAACCGAATTCGATAGGGCCCGAACGCCCAGACCTAGTTATGCTTATGAGTTTGGAATTGTATGTTCTTGGACCATGTGAGATGTTTGGGGGTATATGAGGTTTGATTCATGTGATGAATATTGATATAGTCTCTTTTGTTTCTTGTGTTTATTTCCACCACTAGATTCAGGTTTTATCAAGAAAGTTGCTGACTGTAATGGACAAGCTGGAAAGAGGAAGAGGAAGAGCCAGTACCGAGGGATAAGGCAGCGTCCTTGGGGCAAATGGGCTGCTGAGATACGTGATCCAAGGGAAGGTTCAAGAGTCTGGCTTGGAACTTTCAAAACCGCCGAGGAAGCTGCAAGAGCTTACGACGCTGCAGCTCGTAGAATCCGTGGTTCCAAAGCTAAAGTGAATTTCCCTGAGGAGAACCCATCTGCTGCCAAGAAGGTGGCTAAGCTAAACCCAAACCCAAACCCGAGTCCTGCTTTGGCTCAGAACTTGGACAACAACTCCTTTGACAACATGTGTTTCATGGACGAGAAACAGCAAGTGAACAACAACAATCAGTTTGGTAATGGGTGTCATCAGTATTTCAGCTCAGACCAGGGTAGTAACTCATTTGGTTGGAACGATCAAGCTCCCATAACTCCTGACATCTCTTCTGCTTTCATCAACAACAATAACGCTGGTCTGTTCGGTGAGGAAGCTGATCCAACTAAGAAACTCAAGGCCATGGAGTTCGAGACACCTTACAACAACACTGAATGGGACACTTCACTTGATTTCTTCAATGTAGACGCTGTGGCGACTCAGGACAATGGTGCAAACCCTATGGAACTATGGAGCATTGATGAAATCGATTCCATGATTGGAGGAGTCCTCTAAAGAGAAACAAACCCATTGTCATTTAAAACATTTTGAACTCTTTCTGGTGGTCTTTTGTGTTCGGTTGTGTTTTGGTTTTGTTACTTTGTGCTCGTAAACATCTTCTTTAACATTGTCGGTAAGTTAATATGTTGAACTAATGTTATGTTTTTATGATCTTGAATGCTTGTAAGAACCGGTACGAAACGAACCGGAGGAAAAGAAACAAGGACCGGTTAGCTTTAGTTCTGTGGTCAGAGTGCGGTGAGATTGCCTAGAAAAAGGAGCCACTTTTGTTATTTTTTCATACAGTGAATCTAGAGGGAAGATGACAAAAGACAAAAGAATCTAAAGTTTGCAAGTGGGTAACTGGTGAGTTTGTGACTTTCTCGTGACACTTTTTTATTTTGTGAGAAAAAAAAGGAAAGTTGAAACACTCTTCTGGACCCCAGTTTCAGATTTTCAATATAATTTATTTGGGATTTTCTTATTTCCTAATATAGGTTACTTTTAAAGTCCTATACAACAATTAATTAAAAATATACATGATTTGTGATTAAATATTCTTCTTTAACTGTATGTTAAAGAAATAATATTATTTTAAATATATAAGATATATTTTCATATGTGTATTTTCTTACGAAAATAGTTTATAAACTTAAGCAAAATGAATATGTATTTACTGGTGTATACAATTTGTTGATTAAGCTACAAAAAATAGTTTTATAGATATAATTTTTAGTAAAATGTATGATTGTTTTTACCAAAGGTTTATGCAAAAGAGAAATAGTTGAAAATCTCTTTTCTAGCCACTATGGTAATTGTGAGTCACTATCAAAATCTAATTATTGTGCATGAGTTAAAGAAAAAAGTAAGACCTATCATTTTTTTGTTTTTTTTCCTACTATTCTCAAGGACGATTTAGATTGGAAAACACGGAGCGCGATTGTCCCAAAATTCAAAATCTAAAGTTTCAAAATTTTAAAGTAACATAATTTTTATAAACAAAAAATGTATAAGTAGTTTTTAAGATAATTTTAATTCTATATATTTTATACTAGTTTTTTCTTGAAAATTCTTACACAAAATCATATATCAAACATAATTTTTTTACTAAACGTTTTATTAATTTCTTTTTTCACAAAAGACCTGATAGTTTTTTTTTGTCCAAGGGCCTCCACGATTCTTGAGCCAGCCTGTCTATTCTGAATAATTAAATTATATTACGGTACACAAATCATCTATTATATTAAAATAGAGTCCTATTTGAAATTACTTTGGCATGTTTTTTTTTGGACTTATTGAAAAATGTTGTGACTTATCTATTAACTAAAATCTATATTATTAAAAATCAAGTACAGAATTGGAATGTTTGGAAACATGGATAGTAGACTAAAGGAAAAATGTTTGGAAACATGGATAGCAGATTAAATATTTTTTTCTATTTACACATTTAGTTATCCTATTTCTTTCTTATTTACAGATTCTTCTAATATCACTTAAAATAATATATTTAAATTAATTAATTTCAATGTGTTATTTCTTTGTCGTAAAAAAACAATCTCGAAATATATAGTGTATGTTATATAAAACTATCTATAAATATATTATTAAATTATTTATTTTAGTAAAATATAAAAGAATCTAACAAAAATTTACTTAAAATTTTAAATATTTTTATAAAATTATACATTAATAAATTTCGTGATTCGTAATATAATATTATTATAAATTATTTTAACTAAGTTTTTATTATAAAACAGGAAAATAAAATTCTACACTATTTTTTTAATAAATTCTATAAATATATTGTCTATTATTTAAAAATAGCAGTGTTACATTATTTAAATATGGTAAAATTATAATAAATAGTTAAATTAACAAATTTTAAAATTTTATCTACTATTAACAAATAGTAATTAGACTATTTCAAAAATTAGTTAATATGAAATATTTAATTATTTACATTAATAATAAACCAACTAAAGATTTGAATTTTGTTTTTTAATTATAACAAAATCTGTTGAGAAAGAATCTAACAAAATCTTACTTAAGAATTTAAATATTTTTATAAAATAGTACATTAATAAATTTCGTAATTAGTTATATAATATTATCATAAATCAATGTTAACTAAAATTTTATTATAAACAAGAAAATAAAAATTCTACTATTTTTATAAATTATATAAATAAACTCTGGATTATATGAAAATAGAAGTGTTACATGAATTAAATATGATAAAATTATATTAAATAGGTAAATTAACAAATTTTAAATTCTAAAGTTTTTCATATAAATAAATCATCATTCATCATTAAAATAGGCTAAAATTCATAAATTGTATAATAGCTTTATACAAAATAAATATTAGATATTAGATATAATAGATTTTTTGAACAATCACAATTTTGATAATCATCAATTAGGAACCAAATAAAATAGTCTATTTTTGAACCTATAAGATTTTGAATTTAAATATATTAGATATTAGATATAATAGATTTTTTAAACAATCACGATTTTGATAATCAATCAATTAGGAACCAAATGTTTTTTCAGAATATTCATCAACTCATTATACCATATTTATAATTTGATAACAGAATTTTCAATCCTTCTAAAACGTGTGCAACACTCATCTAATATTTTGGGTATATAAATTTGGTACATTAATAATAAACCAACTAAAATTTTTATTTTTTAATTATAACAAAATCTGTTGAGAAAGAATCTAACAAAATTTTACTTAAAAATTTAATTATTTTTATAAAATTATACATTAATAAATTTCCTGATTAGTAATATAAAATTATTATAAATCATTTTAACTAAATTTTTATTATAAAACAGAAAAATAAAATTCTATACTATTTTTTCATAAATTCTATAAATATATTCTCTATTATATAAAAATAGCAGTGTTACATTAGTTAAATATGGTAAAATTATATTAAATAGGTAAATTAAAATTTTTAAAAAAATTATCTATTATTAACAAATAGTAATTAGACCATTCAAAAATTAGTTAATATGACATATTTGATTATTTACATTAATAATAAACCAACTAAATATTTGAATTTTATTTTTCAATTATAACAAAATCTGTTAAGAAAGAATCTAACAAAATCTTACTTAAGAATTTAAATATTTTTATAAAATAATACATTAATAAATTTTGTAATTAGTTATATAATATTATTGTAAATTAATGTTAACTAAAATTTTATTATAAACAAGAAAATAAAAATTCTACTATTTTTTATCAATTCTATAAATAAACTCTGGATTATATGAAAATAGAAGTGTTACATGAATTAAATATGATATAATTATATTAAATAGGTAAATTAACAAATTTTAAATTCTAAAGTTTTTCATTTAAATAAATCATCATTCATTAAAATAGGTTAAAATTCATAAACTGTATAATAGCTTTATACAAAATAAATTTATTAACATATGTTAAACTTACAATTTTTTATTTATATTGAAACTTTCAACAATATATTGTTTTAAAATGTTTGTATACAAAAATATAATAATATATAATAAACTTTAATTCATATACTATTTTTTTTTAAAAAATGTCAATAGAAAACTATGGTATTTTAGCAACTCACTTAAAATTTTAATGACAAATCAAATTTGAATTTTAATTTTTTTTTTAATTATAAAAAATATGTTGGGAATTTTCTTTTAAATAGTACTAAAATTCAAATATCTTATGTATAAAATAATAGATTAGATGTAGTAACAAAACAATTCAAAATTATTTTTTAATAAAATAATATGATAGATACTACTATGTATAAAATTTATTAAATAGGTCTATATTATTTAAACAAAACAGTGTTTTACTTATAAATTTCGTAAAACATTAAAATGATATATGTTAAAGTATATTTTCTTATACATATTAAATAGATTTCTTTTAAGTAATATAAATAAATAAAATTTAAAATATATTATATGCAAAATGTATAAATTAAAGAAAAAACATATTGTGAAAAAGATTCTTTATTTGATTATTTCATATGGTTATTTTATTGTATTTCAACTCGAAAATATATTAGTAAGTAAATAAAAATTAATAATAAATTAAAATGTTTTAAACAAATCACTATATATTAATAATTTTGAGGAAGAAATATAAAAAAAATTATAGAGTTACTCAATGTATAGCACTAAATTAAAAATTATATAATTAAAATATTTATAGTAATATCAAATACATTTATAAAATAGAAAAATATCCGCACGAATGTGTGGGTTAAAATCTAGTTTGGAGTTAAAAAAAGACCGAAACATTGGACTTTATTTATAAAGTCATTTTGTATGCAAGAGTGGAGACACGTTTTGATATAATATAAACTTATGTACATAGTCTTGTCGACATGTCTATAACTTTAGACTAATCAAAAAAGCTAACCATTTCGTCTAAATAAACATAACATCCACAAGCATACACACACACACACACACACGAGTCTAAAGAAGTTTTGTGGTGAATGAGAGAGTCAACATTAATGGAGAAATTCACAAAAAGAACTATCTCCTTCTCCTCCTCCATCCTCTTCCTCTTCTTCTGCTTCTTTGTAATTCTCTTTGTGGCTGGCAAAGCAGCAGCAAAACGTTCTTACGACGGTGGCAATGATGATGATAACGTGAAGGCTTTGTTCATCTTCGGAGACTCTTTCTTGGATGCAGGAAACAATAATTACATAAATACCTCTACGCTTGACCAAGCCAATTTTCCACCGTATGGTCAAACATTCTTTGGCCTCCCCACCGGCAGATTCTCCGACGGTCGTCTCATCTCCGATTTCATTGGTGAGTTGATTTTTATATACTCCCTTTAGAATATGTTTTAGAGAAAGTTTTGTGTTTCAAAAAGTAGAATGCTTTTTTAGAAAAATTAGTTCTAATTTCATAAAAACTATGTGACTCATTATTTTTTTATATAATTTTGAGAATTAGTTGAATATAGAAAATATTTATTTAGAAAAAATAATGTTCTAAAATCGCTAGACACTGATTAGACGTTCTATAGAGAATTATCGTTTAAATGGATGCTTAAGCCAATTTTTTTTAACGTTTATACCGATTTTTTTGAAAAAAATTGGTTTGAAAAAAAAAATAATTTTGTTTATATAGGCATCCGCCTAAATTGACCTTTAGAACACTGGGAAAAATGAATGTCTTAATTTTTGTGTTCTTACTCACCACAAAGAAAATATTCTTAATAAAGAATAAGTAATTATATATTCATAACTTTATTATTAAATATTAGCATATTTAAGTATATTATATTGAAGGAAAAGTACGTTAATGATAGCGGAATATGCAAAGTTGCCGTTAATTCCGCCGTTTTTGGAACCGGGAGATCGTCAAAAGAAGCTTTACGGCGTCAACTTTGCATCTGCTGGAGCTGGTGCTCTTGTTGAAACCTTCCAAGGTTCGGTACGTATTTATCCTTTATTTTTGATTTTTTTTTTGATTTTTTTTTGAATTTTTTTGATTTTTTTTTTGAATTTATTTTGAATTTGTTTTGAATTTTTTGAATTTTTTTGAATTTTTTAAATTTATTTTGAATTGTTTTGAATTTTTTTGAATTTGTTTTGAATTTTTTTGAATTTTTTTGAATTTTTTTAAATTATACCTTTGCATTATATAATTATATTATTTTTCGTACACACAAAGCACATGGACGTTTAATATAATTAATTGATCAAGAAATTTGATTGAAGTTCGTTTTTATATTAGATATTACAATATTATAGTATATTATTAAATATGTAAAATATTAAAATATTAGTTAGATGGTTCCATATTGGTGTGCGTTTGAGTTTTGACCCGATTATTGTGGCTAAATTAGTTGAACAATGGTCTTAAAAATGTGATTCTTTGGTCCCACCTACGATTTGTTTTGTACTTTAACATGCTTTATTTAGCTAGGTTCCATTATTAAATTATAAAATATGTATTATTCACTTACTTGTTTGGGACAACTAAATTTTCTAATCTAAGGTCGGTGAGATGTATTATTCTATGTAAATCAATGTAATGACCAATTCTTAATAATTATTGTAAGGTGATAAATTTGAGAACACAATTGGAACACTATAAGAAAGTGGAGAGATTGTGGAGGATAAAGTTTGGTAAAGAAGAAAGCAAGAAGAGAATCTCTAGAGCTGTCTATTTGATAAGCATTGGGTATAATGACTACTCAAGCCCTTTCTTGACCAATCAGTCTCTCTCCATATCTATGTCTCAACATGTTGACATTGTCATTGGTAATCTGACTACATTCATTCATGTAAGTTCATCATCATTATCCATATCATATAAACCTAAGCCTGATATTCATTTTCATTCATTGAATATGGTTTTGTAACAGGAAATATACAAGATTGGAGGACGGAAATTCGGGTTCTTGAATGTGCCAGATTTGGGTTGTTTTCCGGCTTTACGAATACTAAATCAGAAGAGTGATTCTTGCTTAAGAGATGCTTCAAGATTAGCAAGCATGCATAACAAAGCTCTTTCGAATCTCTTGTTTAAGATGCAAAGACAAGTCAAGGGCTTCAAGTTCTCCCTCTTTGACATGAACAAAAGTCTTAGACTCAGAATGCATCATCCTTCTAAATTTGGTAAGTGTGTTCTCTGTGAATTTTGTTGGGCTTTTTAATTTTGGACTCATAGTGAATATTCACTAAATGTCCTTAGAAATACATGTCTTCATATGTTTTGAATGAAAGGGTTTAAAGAAGGGGAAGAAGCATGTTGTGGAACAGGGAAGTGGAGAGGAGTATTCAGCTGTGGAGGGAAAAGAATTGTGAAAGAATACAAATTGTGTGAGAATCCTGATGATTATATTTTTTGGGATTCATTTCATCTCACCCAAAATACTTACAAGCAATTTGCAAATCTAATTTGGACTGGTGGGCACATGTTAGATTCTCTAGTGGTTGGCCCATACAATATCAACAAATTATTTCAGATTCCTTGATTTGAATGTATGTCACTAATATACATGGATGTTTTCTTATTTTGTTGGATTTTTTTTATCATTGGGATTCAGGATAATTTACTCTGCTGTAGGTTTTTCTCTCTTTAGACCAACTAGAGATTTTTTCCGCGGATTACATACTATAATATTTCTAGTATTATTTTTTACTTAGTTTATTTTGTTTTATAATTGAATTATTGTTTTCATTTTACTATGTATGTATATATTATAAAGTTCACAGATGGTTCCAACATTTAGAAAATGAATTGTTTCAATTAGAACATTAACAAAGTTTTATTATGTTAGAATTTTATATGACATGGTATTGTTGTTACTCTAATATTTGAATAGTATATTCACTTAAATTAAAATATTTAAATGTAAGTAATCTATAAAAATAATTAACATGAGTTTTATTTTTTACATAATGGAAAATAAGAATGATAGTATGTAACTTCATGAGTTTGGAAGAACAATAATAAATATATAATAATTTTAGGTGTTAAATTATTTTCTTTATCATTTCTGTTACTAAACTCAATAAAATTTTATGTTTTTAATTTCAATAAATGATTTTAAATTTGGAAGAATTTCAAATTTACTATTTTTGTTGTACCATTTTTCATTTTTACCTTCATTAAAGAAACATTTTCATAAATATATTTTTGTAAGAAGCATTTTTTATTTAAAATTAATTAGAATCATAAATTTTACATTCTTAAACCATATCCCACCCTACCTCCACCCCTCAACTCTAAACCCTAAGTCTTAGATTAATTAACTAGAGGTTATAAGTGTGTTTTTTCCTCTTAAAAGTAAAGGTAAAAGTGATTAAGGTAAAAAAGAAAAATGGTACAAAGAAAGTGGTATTTTTGACAATTTCCCATTAAATTTCCGTTGTTTATTCAAAATGGTTCACTTTTTTGCCGGATGAATTTTGTAAGGACTTGATATTTTAAAAAAACTATTTTTTCAAAAAACTTTTTGTTTCTATTAGCTGAAATTGATAAATAATATTTTTTTTGTTGGTAATGGTGTTTCTTTAAATATTTTTTTGTAACTTTGTAGACAACTTGAAAATATCTTTTCAAAAATCATATACAAAGTTTTGATTCCTTCTTTGATAATAGAACTTGTATTTTTGGTAAAGTAAAGTTATGATTTTTTTTTTTGGTAATGGTTATTTCATAGTGACTCTTGAATTTGTGAATTTCACCTTTTTGTTTGTTGTTGTGTCTCATATTTATATTTCTATAGCCTTTTAGAAAATCTTATTTAAACTGGTGTTAATTGTTAATTTGTATCCTATTTTAATATATGAGACGTACAGTATTGTAATCGTTTTTGGAAATTTTGGTCCAAAATTATATATTCATTAAATATGAAAATAAATATTCATTTTAGTTTTTATATCTATATTTTCGGTTCTTTATTATTTTTAATTTTATGTTATTTAGTAGTTTTATCTCCTTTTATATATGTCAATATTTTAGTTCTACATTTTCTTTGTAGCTTGTTAGAGATTTTCTTTTCTTTAAGTATTATGATAATGTTTATGTATTGTATGTAGAGAAATAAAATTTAATGTTCATCAAAAAGGAATATGCAATAGGAAGTTTGTTTATTCTAGTTAAGAGTATGACTTTCTTAATATTCATAATGTTAATGTAAAATATTTAGCATACATATAAAGTTTATATTTTGGGCGTCTATTTTAAATAATCCATTAATTTATTACTTACTATATGAAAAATAATTCAGTATAATTTGTTGCATATGTTTTGGATAAATTTTTTTATTCATTAAAATTTCCACCGACTTACTGTTATTCGTATCAAATAAATAACATATTATATTGTTTATTTAATATATATGTGTTACTAAAAACACAATATAAGTGGCCACAAATGAAATCATATTTGAAATTGAGAAAACTAAAAGTTATTATTTATTATTTAAATATAATTTTGAACAATTTGAATTATTGAGTATTATTTTACATATCTTAAGTCAGTATACAAATATAAGCAATTTAATCTATTTTTTATAGGAATAATCAAATTCAGCATAGAAATACTAATCGGGAAACATTTAAACAAACTAGCAATCCATAAACTATAAAAAAAAATTGTTCTTCTACGACTACGACATTCGCGAGATTTAAGTGCAGCATTCACGAGACGTTTTCTTATCTCTTACAATTGTTCAAAAAACAACAAAGTAAATGTCTATATAATTACCTAACATTACTCCAAAATAAAACAAGCAAGACTATTGCACAATATACTCTTATGACTTACGAAATATTATGACTTACGAAATATTATGACTTACGGAATACTATATGATTACTACAATACAAAATCACTAAAATTAATTACCCTGGACCTCAAAGATGTAGATTATAAACATTATTGATTCATTTTTTTTCTGATCCTAGTAATCAGTTCTTAGAATGTACATTACATGATAGATTTTTACTATGTTTAATTATACGATTTTTCGAACGCTTAGATTTCAAAACTTTAGCTTAGCATATAGGTAATAATGAGTATATTTAATATTATATCACATGTTTAATTTCAGTTTGATTTCTTAGTTAGACTTTTAAGTACAAAACATTAAGAGATTTTAAACCAAACACCAATTTTGAATCAGAAAGAAAACGTAATTGGAATTTGAAGACTCTTTATATAGTTTTCAAATTTGAATTATCAATTTTGTTTAAAAAAAAATCTAATACTAATTGAAATTATAATACAACCTAGTCATATAGTCGTTATATAGACTTCCTATTTGTCTTTTTAATAATATTTAGATTATTGTGAATGTGCAATTCTCATTCATGTATTTATATATCTTAGTTTATGTTTCTTATTTAGTAAAAAACTTTGATTGGGAGCTTCTTTCGTGACCGGACAGCATCAAATCTTTACTTAGTCATGCAAGTTCTTTCAATTGTATTCTATGAATTTTGGTGGTAACTCAAAACGTCTGAGGTTGATTGGGAATCTTACTTATGTTCGTTTAGTCTCTTGGGTGTTTCTTTAATAACCACCGGCTTGTGGTTTTTGATTTTAGGTTTCATCTAAACTGCCGACTTGGTTTATTTCTTTTGAAGTCTTGGCTCTGATGTTTCAGATTTGTATCCACCCATGTTTGGATTCGTAATGCGTTTAATTGATAAAACTTCAAATGACAAAAAAAATGATGGCGATCAAGATCAGTATTTCGTCATGTAGACAGCTAATGTCTTGATATTTTTTTGTTTTTACATTTTAATTATAAAATTTGTCCCTTTTATTTATTTATTAGTTCTATGAACCGACGATCTTTAGACGTCAGTTGGGTCAGATTAAATAAAATGTCCATATTTATTTATTCTTTGTCAGCCACTCCGAATAGTGTGAATTTAGTTCGGATTTTCTTTTGTCTTCAGTTTTCTATTGGATTTTGTTATAATCTTAAAAAATACTTTAATTTCTTAGTTACTGGTAGTTTGATACGATTTTGCATTATATTTAGAGTTTAGCCAAATATATATTCAATTGTTTAGAAAACTTATGTTATTGGCATTTTCATCTCCACAAATTCAAATTCTGGATATAACAGAAAGGGTATATTTGAACCAATCAAATGATTAAGATAGGATCAATTAACCAGATTGAACATTTTTACCAAGACTATAATACATTAAAATACTCTTGTTTCATTAATATTTTAAGCAAAAATAATAAAATTTAAATTTGTGGTATTTAATTAAAAGTTTTTTTCAATATACATCGTAACTAATATTCAAATGAGTGTATAATTTTTTTCTTGATTTCATTTGATGACCACTATAGAAAAAATAAAATATGTTAACATGAAAATTAAGAGGAAAGAATGTATTGAAACAAAAAAATTTTAACAAACTATTTTCAGTACATTTTTAAAAAATGATAGAGTGAGAGTATTTTCAAATCCACTTTATTTGTTATTCGAAAATAAAATTTGGAGTAAAAGATATTTTAACTTTATTCAATTTTTCATTTTATTATAAAAAATAGAAATAATTTTTTTTTAAATATTTTTTTTTGTTTTTATTATTTTATTATATTGATGTAAAATTTAAGTGAAATTCAAATGATAATTTTATTTTGAAATAAAAATGAAATGTTACATTCGGATTCTCTAATTGGTAAAAAAGAATGTTAGCTCGTGGATAGCGTCAGCAAAACAACTATAGTTTTACTTTCTAGAATGTGTAAATAAAGCAGACGAGGTTCTTGACTCAAAACAAAAGTTCTAGCTGTAGATATATATTATGACCTAATTTATAAACTATTCGTCCATATTAGATATATCTTTGATGAAAAAGTTTAAAATGAATTGCAAATAGTTTGATATTTACTTTTTACCATATTGTAATGTATGACCGTCCAACTGTTAATAAACCTCTTACACCTGCTTATTTGTGTGAAGTGTGGTACATTAACTTTTTAAATATTTGAAAAAGTTTTGTTTACTAATTTTTTAATCATTATATAATTTTTTCGTGTTTTAAATTCACTCACACGATATTACGAATCATTTTTCGATACGTCAATTATATTTTAACTACTCTAACTAAAACAAACTTAATTTAAAATTCTCTCTCGATGTATGATCGAAGAAATATGTTCATTTTAGTAGCATAAATAACTAAGTCAAATTTTTAAAACATATTAATATATATCATAAATCAAGATGTTATATATATATTTATCTCGAATACTTGACTAACCATATTTGCTGTGTGAATCGACTGACTTTTTTATTAATCACAACTAGGCCTTGACCCGCGCGCCCGCGCGGGTGTTTATTTTCGGTTTGCAATATTATGATATTTATTATTGGTTATGTAATTGTGATATTAAATATCTTATATTATATGCTGAAGTAAAAATGTAAGGGAATGAACTACATTAATTTTTATATCTAAATTGTTGACACAAATGTTCGTTAATCATATAGTTTGTCTGTGGTAATTTGTTAATTTTATAGTCAATAAAACAAAAATATGATATATTTTATACTCATTCACAATATGTAGACAAATATTTTGTTTATATATTTAGAAATGCATAAATTAATATTAGATTATTAACATTATTTAGTTATCAATCAAATATAATGTGAAAGATTTCGTGTAATACATATAGTTAAAGCAATACATCCCTAATTACTTAATTTTCTGTAAAAATGTTACTAAGAATAACAAAGGCCCGTAAACTCATATTATTACCAAATAGGTTTTTTATCAAGCTCGTGATAGACATGTTAAAATAAAACAAAAAATAACAAAGGCCCAATTAGATAAGTAACAATTTTGCGCAGGAAAAAACGTTAGATGATGAAAAAAAACATACCTCAAGAATTAGTAGAAAAGACTTTAGACTAAGAATAACATAATAATCATCTACATTTAAAGTATATAATTTAATAATTTAATAATTTAATAAATAGGCAAACAAATGGTTTCTAATCGTTCTATCATTGTATCTGAATTGTTTGAGTTACAATATTATAGTCATATATTAGTTTTGGTTTTGAAGTTATTCAAATGTGAATTTGGCTGTGGATTAACCAGTCTGTGAAAATACTTAAAATCCATTCGTTTGAATTATTTTATGTTTCACTAATTTTTTAGAATTTCATGAGTATATTACGTTGGTGGTTAGATGAAATATGAGTATGAGTCCAATTTGATGGTTAGAGATTAGAGATGGTTAGGGATGGTTAGATATAAGGCATTTAGGTCCAGTTATACATATATAATAATAAAAGATAGACCCAGTAAAATTTTGACAAAAAAACGTAGCGGGCTTTGCTAATGAGCTTTGCGTGAAGTATAAATAAATTATCAGCAAAATCCCTTTAGTTATTGTCAGTGGCAAGAAATCGTAAATAATAAAAGGAAGTGAGGGTTATTTTTCATTTGTACTTTACTTTTAATAGGATACTAGATTTTGACCCGCGCAACCGCGCGGGTGTTTGATTTCATTTATATATTTATAGATATTTATTTTATATTATTAAATAATAAATATTTTTAATTTAACCATATATTTTAATTTTTATAGAAATATTTCAAATACAACAATTTATAACTTACATGTCGTAATTAATCACTTTTTCAAACCGTCACATGTATTCATCACTTCTTGTATATATTTTTAATGCATGAAACAACATATTTAAAAATAATTTATATTTTCTTACCCGTATTTCAAAATTCAAAATTATGTTTTAGCATTTTTTATGTTTAGTCATTTTAGATAAAATATTCTTGTATATATAAAAGTTTGAGATATGTTAATTTTTAGACATACCTAATATAATTTATTGTGTTAACTCATTTTACTGATATATTATATTCACTTAACATAAATATTTATATTTATGAAAATAAAATATATTAATATATTAATTAAATATAATTTTATCGTATTCAATTCAGTATAATAATTTCTTAATATGATTATAAATGAATAAAAATATAATATTTTTTTTTATTTTTGATCTAATAAACAATAATTTAATATATATATATATATATATATATTAATGTATAATAACATTTTATTATTAATTAATTAGTTAAAATATTTACATAAAAAATTTTAGATTTTTTTAAAAAAATATATTAATTTAAAATAAAAAGATATCAAAAAGATAGTATGATTAAAGTAGTAACACATATTTTATATTATTAGTTTTAAGAAAATACACAAGAGGATCGCAAGGGTGTTTTTTTCAAAATTTGTGATTGTTAATGTCTTCTAATTGTTTCCAAATTGTAATTGGATGATATGGGTTTTTGATGTATAGAACACAAAATTGGTATGTTAGATAAGTTTTTTGTAGCAAGATCATTTTTTTTCCAAACCATTTAATATGTTTGTGTATATTAATACATCTCTTCTAATAAAAACATCACTTTCACATCTTAGGGTTTGATAGTTTTTTTTTAAAAAAATTATATAGATTATAATTTATCTTATATCCTAATTAGTTCTAACAATTGCAACACTTGAATAAAAAATATGAAATCAATAAAGATAAAATAGTATTAGGATTATGTTCATGTATTTAGGTCGATTCGTAAAGTATTCAACTATTGTTTTAGTTAAAGAGAATACACCCATATTTTGAACGCAATAAATTGTGATATATCTGTTATGATTCAACAAAAAATTAGGGAATATATGTTAAACAATATTTTCGTAAGATTTGAACAGATTTTCCTAGATATTAAAACTTTAGTTTTCAAAATATAGTTATAATCAATAAATTCTTGGCTTATAATTTGTCGACTTTTAAATGTAGGAATATATTTTTTTAGTTAAATGAATATACCCATATTTTGATATTTATTGATATTATATATATATATATATATATATTTATTTATTTTTATGTTGGTAATATGTTACATGATATTTATATCCAATTTAATATTTACGTCAATAGTGCAGTATCTTCGTCTTCTCCAAGGATAACTGTGTTTGGTTTATAGGGTAATAAACTTATTTATAAAGAGAGCACTGATGTTCAAAGCTAACAACATAAAAAGTTTATTCGTTTTTAGATACTGCTACATTTTAAATAATCCACGAAACATGACTCGAGCAAGAATGTAGAAAGAACAGTTCTAGCAACTTTGATGTGTTTTCGAGTATGGTTGCTCTCATAGAAATTTGGAGTATGTTTCTGTGTTCTCGAGTATGGTTACTTAGGTTCATATAAGTTTGTTTAAAGAAAGAACACAGTTTATAATGCAATCATCAATCACCCGTAATACCAAAGACACTTGAAATATGACTCAAGCCAAGTTTAAGAAAAACATGTATAGTAATAGTAAAATTAGTGGTTGTTTATGGTCATATAAAACGGGACCATAGGGTTAATTTATTTTGTATATAGTGAAACACAATACACGATTTTTGTAGTGATAAATGATAATATATAATTTGAGCTTTAAATGATAGTTATAAATAAATAATGATATAACAATTAAATGTGATGACTTTCTAAAAAATTGTCCAAAATCAAATAATGCATGAAACAACATATTTAAAAATAATTTATATTTTCTTACCCGTATTTCAAAATTCAAAATTATGTTTTAGCATTTTTTATGTTTAGTCATTTTAGATAAAATATTCTTGTATATATAAAAGTTTGAGATATGTTAATTTTTAGACATACCTAATATAATTTATTGTGTTAACTCATTTTACTGATATATTATATTCACTTAACATAAATATTTATATTTATGAAAATAAAATATATTAATATATTAATTAAATATAATTTTATCGTATTCAATTCAGTATAATAATTTCTTAATATGATTATAAATGAATAAAAATATAATATTTTTTTTTATTTTTGATCTAATAAACAATAATTTAATATATATATATATATATTAATGTATAATAACATTTTATTATTAATTAATTAGTTAAAATATTTACATAAAAAATTTTAGATTTTTTTAAAAAAATATATTAATTTAAAATAAAAAGATATCAAAAAGATAGTATGATTAAAGTAGTAACACATATTTTATATTATTAGTTTTAAGAAAATACACAAGAGGATCGCAAGGGTGTTTTTTTCAAAATTTGTGATTGTTAATGTCTTCTAATTGTTTCCAAATTGTAATTGGATGATATGGGTTTTTGATGTATAGAACACAAAATTGGTATGTTAGATAAGTTTTTTGTAGCAAGATCATTTTTTTTCCAAACCATTTAATATGTTTGTGTATATTAATACATCTCTTCTAATAAAAACATCACTTTCACATCTTAGGGTTTGATAGTTTTTTTTTTAAAAAAATTATATAGATTATAATTTATCTTATATCCTAATTAGTTCTAACAATTGCAACACTTGAATAAAAAATATGAAATCAATAAAGATAAAATAGTATTAGGATTATGTTCATGTATTTAGGTCGATTCGTAAAGTATTCAACTATTGTTTTAGTTAAAGAGAATACACCCATATTTTGAACGCAATAAATTGTGATATATCTGTTATGATTCAACAAAAAATTAGGGAATATATGTTAAACAATATTTTCGTAAGATTTGAACAGATTTTCCTAGATATTAAAACTTTAGTTTTCAAAATATAGTTATAATCAATAAATTCTTGGCTTATAATTTGTCGACTTTTAAATGTAGGAATATATTTTTTTAGTTAAATGAATATACCCATATTTTGATATTTATTGATATTATATATATATATATATATATATATATATATTTATTTATTTTTATGTTGGTAATATGTTACATG
The DNA here is from genome assembly GCA_905132765.1 of Moricandia arvensis. NCBI lineage: Eukaryota > Viridiplantae > Streptophyta > Magnoliopsida > Brassicales > Brassicaceae > Moricandia > Moricandia arvensis. Next base: position 31,543 of record CAJHQP010001457.1, on the reverse strand, counting down.
ATATTTATATCCAATTTAATATTTACGTCAATAGTGCAGTATCTTCGTCTTCTCCAAGGATAACTGTGTTTGGTTTATAGGGTAATAAACTTATTTATAAAGAGAGCACTGATGTTCAAAGCTAACAACATAAAAAGTTTATTCGTTTTTAGATACTGCTACATTTTAAATAATCCACGAAACATGACTCGAGCAAGAATGTAGAAAGAACAGTTCTAGCAACTTTGATGTGTTTTCGAGTATGGTTGCTCTCATAGAAATTTGGAGTATGTTTCTGTGTTCTCGAGTATGGTTACTTAGGTTCATATAAGTTTGTTTAAAGAAAGAACACAGTTTATAATGCAATCATCAATCACCCGTAATACCAAAGACACTTGAAATATGACTCAAGCCAAGTTTAAGAAAAACATGTATAGTAATAGTAAAATTAGTGGTTGTTTATGGTCATATAAAACGGGACCATAGGGTTAATTTATTTTGTATATAGTGAAACACAATACACGATTTTTGTAGTGATAAATGATAATATATAATTTGAGCTTTAAATGATAGTTATAAATAAATAATGATATAACAATTAAATGTGATGACTTTCTAAAAAATTGTCCAAAATCAAATATCACACATGAAAGAAGTCGTGACTTCTCTTTTAATAGATAAGATAGATGATTGGTCTCGGATGCGTACGTGTAGTAGTAATCTTTTATTTTTAGAAGACGTGTAGTTATCAATCATTCGTTTTTTTCCCACAGAATATTTATAATGATAGAACTTTGAAATATATAGTTACTACTTGTTCCACAAGATTACTGCTTTACGGTTTTCTATTGTACCTGAAGATTAGCCAAACGCAAACCACTGACTCATTTATGTTTTCTCTATTATTTAGTTTTGTATTATAACTCCTCTTAAAAATAGTGCTTACTTCTTACAGTTTCATTTAGCCTCTCATGCAAGTTTTGAATTAAAAAAAATAGATTCATCCCATATATTAAAAAATGATTCTCATAACTTTCAAGTAAAAAGTTTATATATTTTTCTCCAAACTCTTTTGATTACAACATGAAATAGCCATCTGATAAAGAGGAGTAACGTTAAAACTGTCCTTTGATATTTTCTTCTATTTTTCAGGAAGGACCATGGAAAGTAATGAGGATATGAATTATTAGTCTTATCTTACAAATAAGTTGATATTGTTGTCGGTAGAGATTCCTCAAAGATGGATTCATCTTTGCAGCATATCCTCATAGATAGTTTCAATTGTTGATTTCTTGTCATCGATGTGGAAGGGAAAAAGTTATCATCTAACTTGTCAAACTTATACTCAATCAAAAAGACAAAACAACGGCAGATTAATATGACCACATTATTCAAATCTCACAAGCATATTTTGAATCCTTAGGGCATCCACAGCAATGCTATTCAACTTGAATTTATCCAGAAAAATTAATAAAATACTCCATTTGCTCCATATTACTTGATGTTTTACTCTAATGCACAAATATTAGAAGAAAATTTTATCAAAAATATCACTAAATTATAATTTAAAATTAATTTATTTAATTATAAATAGAATAATAAAATTCAATTGGTTACACAGTTTTTGATAAAGTTAAAGTCACATAAATTTGTAAACATCATATATTATAAAACATCAAAACTTCTCTAAACATCAAGTATATTGAAATGGAGAAACTGTAATGCCATTTGGTTCTTTCCCATTCGCACAATTTTATTTTAAAATCTAAAGTTAAATTAACATATTACAAATAACAATATAATAACAGGAAAAGACCAGTTTTTAAATTGGCCAGTGCTGATGCTCTTATATTTTTACAGAAATTTGGAAATTTGTTTAGATTTTTGCTTATTAACTCTTTTTCTTCTTTTAGGCTAGGTATAATAGATTAACAAAACATATAATACCAAACAATGCATTGCATAGGCATTAGTAAGTTATTGAACTTCTCTTGGTCAGCTTCATACTTTTCAAAGTCGTGAATTTGAAAATTACACTTGAGAAAAACAAACAATTTGATCAGAGAAACATTTTCCCAAAAAATAAAATAAAGGAAAAACGTATACATACAAACAAAAAAAATAATTAAACTAAGGAATATAAACGTTTCGAAAACGTATATAAATCAAAGCTGTCACATACAGAAAACATATCAACTACTTTCTATAATAAAATATGGAAAGCTCTCGACTATTATCAACAATATTGTTCCTCTACACAATCATCTTATCGATAAGCTCAATCAAGTGCAATAACAATCTGGTCACAAACCAAGCTGCTTTGTTCGTGTTCGGAGATTCTTTGTTCGATGTTGGAAACAACAACTACATCAATACTACCACCCGATCCAATTTCTTTCCTTATGGTCAAACCTTTTTCAAGTTTCCCACCGGAAGAGTTTCTGATGGACGTTTGATTACAGATTTCATCTGTGAGGGCAATTCTCTAAAATAAGTTTTTGTCACCAAAAGAATCTTAAAAAATAACTAAAATAGATTTCTTTTATTTTAAAAATTTTAATTTTAAAATTTTTTTTTTTCAGATATATCTGCAAAACTTGATCTCATAACTATAAATCTCATATCTAAATTAGTTAACCCAAAAGATATAAGTGTATGTTTACACCTTAATAAAATTTCTTTTAATTATTTTTTATTAAAAACTATTTTTATAATATTTTTTTGAAACTATCTTATGATATTCCTCTTATAAAAATATATATATATATATATGCATAAATATATTTATACTAATTTTAGTTTCGATAATATTTTTAACACATTTTTTTTGAAACAGCTGAGAAGGCATGGTTACCGTTGATCCCACCAAATCTACAACCAGGCAACAGTGATAGTCAGTTGACCTATGGAGTCAATTTTGCTTCTGCTGGTGCTGGAGCTTTGGTGGAAACCTTTCCCGGAACGGTAAATATCATCAATTTTTACTATTCCATTTATTTTTAAATATAGTATTTTATTATTTCTTTTATATTAGCTAAAATGATATATTCTGCTTTTTGTTAATTTCGTTTTTATATTTGTTCACGCAAATAAACTAAAAATTAGTCTTTACAAAAAAAAATTTCTTATGTATTGCAAAATTTTATATTAATCACTAATTATGAATAAATAACTAAATATTTGTAATAAAAAGTTACACTGAAATTTTAAAACAATATTTCATATAACCGATAATATAGTTTGACTAACTCTCTTTTTTCTTCTTAAACGTTAGGTGATAGATTTGGGAACACAACTAAATAGCTTCAAGAACGTTGTAAGGAGCTTGAGATCTGCATTAGGAGATGCAGAGGCCAAGAAGATTTTCTCAAGAGCTGTTTATATGTTCAGCATTGGAAGCAACGATTTATTTTATCCCTTAGTGGCAAACTCTTCACTTTTCCAATCCAATACCAAAGAGAGATTCGTTGATTTTATTATTGGTAACACGACATCTGTGCTCGAGGTAAAAACGAAAAAATGATAATTTTTTCTTTTGTATATACGATGAGAGATATATGATCAAAATGTTCGTAGTCTAGTGGTAGTGGAAGGGGGTTGGTTTCTTTGTGCAATGGATTTAAATCTTTCTTGATATAGAGGGTTATTATTTAAATTAAAATATTTAACTGTTGATTTCAAGCCTGGAAAAGATTGAGAGAGATATGTGTTTGGACAAATCTCTCAAATAAGAATTTTAAAGTTTTTTGTCACCAAAATAATTAAAAAAAAAAGAAATAACCGAAATAGATTTTTTAAATATTTTAATTTTAATTTTTGTGTTTGAAATTTTAAATTTCACCTCCAAAACTCCATCTCATAACTTTAAACTCTAAATCTAAATTAATTAAACTAATGAGTATAAATATATTTATATCATTTAATAAAATTTTATTTTGATCATTTTTCCTTAAAATATATTTTTGTGATAAAAATTTTTTAGTTCTATCCTATCATATTTCTCTATGTGTTTTGTTTTGCAGGAAGTGTATAAATTGGGAGGAAGGAAGTTTGGATTCTTGAACATGGGAGCATACGAGTGTGCACCACCCTCATTGATCTTAGACCCAACAAACATAGGTTCATGTTCCAAACCAGTCGCTGAGCTGATCAATTTGCATAACAAGAAGTTCCCTGACGCGTTAAACCGGCTACAACGTGAACTTTCCGGATTTAGATATGCCCTTCACGACTATCACACTTCTTTGTTGGATAGAATTAACAATCCTTCTAAATATGGTAATAAAGCTACATGGTACTTAAATTTATATAAGAGCAACCTTAATGGCGGGTTCAATGGCGGATTTTAGCACCAGGATTGTTAGAATACACATATGTGTATATATTTATTAACATTAATATTTAATTGTGAGGTTTTTAACTTTACGGAAAATTCAACTGAAAGTATACTAACATAAATATTTTGGATTGAATTTCCCGTAAATTTTAAAACTCCATATGTATATATATATGTATTTTCAGAACCCCAGTGCTAAAATCTCTTGTTACAAGTGCTCTAAAAGATTGATTTTAGTAGTTTTATTTAAAGTTTTTTTTTTGTGTTTTGTTTGTTTGTTTTGAAGGGTTTAAAGTAGGGCAGATGGGATGTTGTGGAAGTGGACCATTTAGAGGGATCAATACTTGTGGAGGTCGAATGGGACAAAGTTATGAATTATGTGAAAATGTTAATGATTACTTGTTTTTCGATTCCTCTCATTTGACAGAGAAGGCTCATCGACAGTTCGCAGAGCTGATTTGGAGTGGACCACCTAATGTCACTGGACCTTATAATCTCAAAGCTTTATTTGAGCTTAATTAAATTACCGATGTATATCTATGAAAATAAAGATGGGATTGATATATATCTCATCTAAGCATGTTGATAATATATCTTGTGTTTAAGATAATAATAATAATAAGATTGATGAATCCTATGTGATATCTCTATCATAACTTTTCAACGGAGCTTTTTTTATCAAAAAAAAAACTTTTAAGGGAACTTAAAAGAATTTGAAAACTAAAATAAACATTTCCACGTTTTCAATTTTAACATTCTTAGGTAACTGGTTTCTTAGGTAACTGGTTTTTTAAGGTAAGTGGTTGGTCGTAGAAAAAATCAAGCGACGACCAGTCACCTAAGAATGCTAGGATTTTGAATAGAAAATTATTGTCAATTTAGTCGCTCAAGTTTTGAGGGATAAAATAACATACATATGTAAATAAAACTAGTTTGTTAGAGAACATGTTTAGTAAGCAGACTATTTTTGAGTTTAACTCTCAATGAAAGCATCTAGCTTAAAGTTTAATCTTTGCACGAGAGTTAGCAAATCTGATTCATTATCAAATTAGGCAACCGGCTAAAATCTCTACAAACGTAATATTTTTCGGAATTATTAAATGTTCAGGCTAAAACCCTAATCTCTCAAGCCCAAAACCATAATATGTAATATTAGTTTCGTCTAGTATGTTGATTCAGAAGAAAAATATTATCGTACGTGGATGCAATCATCAAGAATCTCAGCAATTATAGAAAGTTGTTAGTCCTTCAAAAAATCATTTCGATTATGTATTGAATTGGTTTGTAAACAAACTTGTTTATTGATATGGTTTCATTTGATCAAACAATGCATGGGCATTTAGAAACTCTGTTGAACTTATCTTGGTCAACTTTGTACTTCTCCATCTATAAGACAGCATGTACATTTCATTTAAAAGTCGTGCATTGAAAATTGTCTTTGCTTGAGAAAACCAACTTGAACACCGTAACATTTTTTCTAAAAAGAACTTACACAAAATGATCAAAAAGTTAATGGAATAAAAGGTTCGAAAACATATATAAATCAAATCTGTCACATATCAAATACTTTTGTATATCCCTAATAAAATATGGAAACCTCTCCACTATTTTCAACATTCTTGTTTCTCTACACAATCATCTTATCAATAAGCTCAATCAACTGCACAGAGATTAATAACAATCTCATCACAAACCAGACAGCTTTGTTCGTGTTTCGGAGATTCTCTGTTCGATGTTGGAAACAACAAATTACAACAATAGTACTTCAGCTTTCCAATCAAATTACTTTCCCGTACGTCAAACACTTTCAAGTTTCCAACCGGAAGAGTCTCTGACGGACGTTTGATTACAGATTTCATCGTAACAATAAAAATCTATTTACATAAATATTTATACAAAAATACATATATTTTTATGAAAATATAACTATAATATATTTTTTTTGTCAGAAATACCTTCTAATGAAAAAGACCCAAATTTTTTTTTGTTAAAAATGTATATATACACTTATATCTATAAGGTTAACTATCGTGATTAGATTTAGAGTCATGCATGAATTTTGGGGATGAATTTAAATTTAAAATAAAAATATTAGGGCTTTAGGGTTTTTAATTGAAATAAAAATAACTATTTCAATTATTTTAGGGTTTTAATGATAAATTTTAAAATAGCTTTTTAGAGAATTGATCTATATTTATTTACCTCATTTTAATTTCAAAAAAAATTATAACACTAATGTTTTTAACTGAATTGTTTGCTAATGTGACAGCTGAGAAGGCAAGGTTACCATTGATCCCACCAAATCTACAACCAAGCAACGGTAACAGTCATTTACCTATGGAGCTAACTTTGCTTATATCGGTGCTGGAGCTTTAAAGGAAACCTCTCCCGGATTGGTAAATATCAACAGTTTTCGTTTTTTTACCATTTTTCTGTTTTACATATCTGGTTAAATATTTTGTTGGGTAAATCTCCAAAACAGTATTTTTCTAATTTGTATCATAAATATAGTATTCAAAAGGAAAAATCTACAAAATAACATTCATTTAAATTAAATAAATAAATTACTCTAACTCTTAAACCAAGTCCCACTATCCCTAAATACTGAATCATAAACCTTAATCATTAACTATTAAATGAAAGTATTATAAAAAATCTTTTTATTTTTATTTTTAATAAAAGCTATTTTTAGAAATGTTCCTCTTGTACGCTATTTTTAGAAATGTTCCTCTTGTACGCTATTTTTAGATAAAATGTTGTTTTAATGCTATTTGAAGATAATTCTACTTTGTTCTTTCTTTTATTAGCGTATTATATATTTTGTTGTGTTTCTCGTTTTAATATTTTTCATGCGAATAATAACTTAAAAACGAGGTTTTCAGAAACTTATCCGAATCTAAAGAATGAACCAAATTTGAACGAAAAATATTATACCAACCCCGGGAAAATAGTATATACCCAAACAAATCCAAAATTTTGGTATCTGAAGGACCAATCTAGATCTAATCTGAACGAGATATTTTGAGTACCCAAAAATATTCGAATGACAATTTTATACTTAAATATATTATTTTAGATTTAAACATATCCAAAATACTTTAAATTATCAGAAAGTATCCAAAACATTGGAAATATCCTAAATACCTACTGATTTTCCATCCAATATCCAAACGAAATCAATTTTCATGTTAATTTTAAACATTTAGTTGTATATTATTTTTGATTTTTGGATTTCTGAATTTAAATTATATTAGAATTTTTGAATTTATTAATTTGAACTAGTATCTGAACCCGACTAATCCACAAAGATCTGAATCTAATCCAACCAAAATTTATAAATATTTAAATGGGGCTTAAATTTTTATCCACAAAAATTTAAAACTCGAAAAGATCCAAATTAAACATGAATGGAAATCCGAATGCTTATCCCTAAGAAAAATAAATCTTTACAAAAAGGTGTCTTTAGAATTCTTTTTATCTATTTTATATCAATCATTGATTATGAATATATAAACTACATATATGTGACAAAAAATTACAAGGAGATTTTTATACAATATTTATTCTGAAAAAAATATATTTTAAATTTTTATATTGAAATTAAGAGAACATACATTTTATAGAGAAATATCAAAGGATATCCCTAAAACATTTTTGTCACAAAATAGTTTATAAGGAGGAAAATGACTAAAATAGACTTTATTAAAAATATAAATATACATTTATATCCTTAGGGTTAAACTAATCTAGACTTAGGGTTTAGAGTTATGGGATGGCAATTTTAGGGGTGAGTTTAAAACTTTTAATTTAAAAATTTCAAAAAAAAAAAGCTATTTTGCTTATTGTTTTTAAGGCTATTTGGTGATAAAAACTTAAAAAAATTATTTGGGAGAATTACCCTACATTATATATGCACAAATATTAGTACATAGCTACCAATGAATCATATAGTTCTTTGACTAGTTAACTTTTTTCTCTTTTTTCCTTAATCGTTTAAGGTGAGAGATTTGGAAACACAATTAAATAGCTTCAAGAACGTTGTAAGGAGCTTGAAATCTGCATTAGGAGATGCAGAAACCAAACAAATTTTCTCAAGAGCTGTGTATCTCTTTAATATCGGAGGCAACGACTTAGTTTATCCCTTAGTTGCAAACTCTTCACTTTCCAATCCAATACCAAAGAAAAGTTTGTTGATTTTGTTATTGGTACACGACATCCGTGGTCGAGGTAAAACCAAAACCAAAAACTGATCTCAAATAGTCAAGTTTATTAACAAAAAAAAGTGTATATGTTTTGTTTCTCATAAGGAAGTATATAAAATGGGAGGAAGGAAGTTTGGATTCTTGAATATGGGAGCATACGAGTGTGCACCAGCCATGTCGATCTTAGACAGCACAAACATAGGATCATGTTCCAAACCAGTCGCTGAGATGATAGATTTGTACAACAATAAGTTTCCAGAAGCTTTAAGGCGGCTACAACGTGAACTATCCGGATTCAGATATGCGCTTCATGACTATCACACTTCTTTGTTGGAAAGAATCAACATCCTTCTAAATATGGTAACTAAAGTTGCATGGTAAATGTTTATTACATATGTGTAAGAGATTGGTCTTTAGTAGCTTTTTGAACGTTTTGTTTGTTTGTTTTGAAGGGTTTAAGGAAGCTAAGATGGGATGTTGTGGAAGTGGACCATTGAGAGGAATCAATACTTGTGGAAATCAAATGGGACAAAGTTACGAATTATGCAAAAATGTTAATGATTACCTGTTTTTCGATGCCTCTCATTTGACAGAGAAGGCTCATCAGCAATTCGCAGAGCTGATATGGAGCGGACAGCCTAATGTCACTGGACCTTATAATCTCAAAGATTTATTTGAGCTTAATTAGAATTTCCCATGTATTTTTTTTTAATAGTATATATCATGTTTAAAAATAATAATAAGATTGATGAACGCTTTGTGATAAGCTCTTTCCACCTAATCTACTACCACAAACTTGGGGTACTACAATGGATGTACTCACCTGCGATAAGGAATGACCAACCACGCTGGTGTGACCAGAAGAAGCCTGGGTTTAGACAAAATGTGGGATTATTGTTTATCAACAAGAAGAGCCACTCATTTGTTAGTTAAACACATGTTTTACATGTTGTTTTGGTTTACTTTAACCACTTTATTTGTCTCTTGTATAATTAAAGAACATTGTAACACAAAGATATGAATAATCTTGTTCCACACTATATCTCATTATCTCTTTGTTCTTCATACTCAAACTCTGTTTTCACAAAGGATCAACAATGGGCAGAGTGTCTTAGGACATCTTAGTGACGAATCTCTAACATTTAGTCTTTTATCAATATTTCTATTAATACTTTAAGTGACGTATTTTGGAATTAAATTTAAATGATAAAAATAAATTTATACCACTTAGACATGGACATGTATGATTCAAGTTTTTATGACATTTCGGAAGTCTCTTGGCAGAGTGACTCTTCTCAAAAAGAATACTACTTCTCTGTTACTTTATTTTTTTTTCATAATATTTTTGGGTGAAAAGACCATGGTAAGTATTTCCCCCACTGCTCATGCCTTTAGAGCAACCTCAATGGTGTTTTTATTATGGAATTCTAAAATTATATATTGGTGTATGTATATAAGAGTATACTAAAATTCTTGAAAACTAAATCAATAATATCTTTAGTTAACATATTATTGGTTGAGTTTCCAAAAATTTAGTATACTTTTATATAAAATAATATTTAGTTGTATATACATACACCAATATGTAACTTAGGAACTCCATGGTAAAAAACTACCATTGGAAATGCTCTTAGGTCATGTTTATCCTCGGTCTCTTAAGGTGAGGTTCTTAACTTAATTTGACTTTTTTTTCTTTTTTAAATAAAATTGTTTTTTGGTTAAGAGACGACTCTTAAGTCTCTTATTTAAGAAACGGTTCTTAAGTTTTCTTAGTTAAAAATTAAGAAATGTCTCTTAAAAAAATTAAGAACCCTTGATAAGAGACCTCCAATAATCATGTCCTTAGTTTCTTCTTTTGCATATCTCATCTAAGGATACGGTTTGGTTGCCCTAGCGTACTCCCGTCTCTCTTATGTAGTTATGTGTTAACCAGGGACGGAGGCTCTCCCTTCTCTGGTGGTGGAGAGTCAATCTAGGGTGGAAGTCATGCTCTTTGCGGTGGTAGCACATCTAGGGGTGGTGAGTCAATCGTTTGTGAGTTTGGGGTTGTTAGTTTTAACGCCCAGTGCTCTGGATCAAGTTCAGTTTGAATATGTTCTCTTTCCATGCTGCCGATTCAGTTCGCGCTCTTTTATTTTCCGTCGTGACAGCTTGCTCATGAAGGTTTAGGGCCTGATTGGTGTAATCGCGGCGGCTGCGAGTATTTGCGGATGCAAAACATTATTAAGAAATTTGTACAACTAGTAAAGCGGTTATAAATTAGTGCGTTTATGGATACTTATGATTAATTAACTACTAAACACATCAACAGTTAAATAATAAATTAATAATATTAATATTTTCTATAATTATAAAAATATTAAAACTATTTACAACATTTTTGTCATTGTTTTAAAACGCAAGCTACCACCTGCAAACGCAAGCCCTTAGTTTGTGGTGTTTCTCAACTTTTGTTCGGCTCTCTTCCTATATTTTGGTTTCTGATTCTCGTCTTCCATATCTAGTGTCGTGGTCCGCTTGATCTCCGGTTTAGCAGTTCTCTCAGTTTGGAACTGGTTATGCTGGTTTTGGCTCATGTGCCCTGTATTTTGTACTTTCCTATTATTCAAATTAATGAAAACCTTTTATCAAAAAAATATTTAATCTCTACACGATATCTGATTCTTAATCAAATTAGCAACCGGCTAACATCTCTGCAATCACAATCTTTTGTTTTAGAATAAAAAGATTACACTAGATAGATGGAAGCATCAAGAATCTCAAGTTAATTAGGAAATTATGAGTTTTCAAATCATTGCAATTATGTTTTCCTTTCAACAACTGTTTTTATAAACGAACTCGTTTTTGTTACTCTCTCCGTTTCATTTTAGTTGTCGTTTTAGGTTTTTGCACACAAATTAAGAAAACATTTAATTTTACATATTCTCAAAATAAAAACATCATTACATATACACCACTATAACGACAAATAGTAAATCATTAAATTTTGTATTGAAATTATAAAACGACACTTATTTGAAACGAAAAATTTACTCTATAACGACAAGTAATTTGAAACGGATGTAGTAATATATAAACCTATACATTTCAGATTCCGGTTGTATTGATATGAGTTACAAATCAATCTACTGTATACACGAGTTACATGAACCAAACATAAATATTAAAATGGTACACTGACTGAGGAATGTATAATTGTTAATGATGATGGAGAATAATCAAAGATATGAAGATGATGAAAACAATCAGGGATTGATTTTGACTGAGTGAAGATAGTCTCTAATTGCGACCTCTTCCAAAATGGGTTCGTCTCCATTACACAAGGCAACATGGCTACCATATCATGATTGGAATCAACAACATCTATTGATTTTCTCTACAAATCCTCGCATAATGGAGGGTGCTAACTACAAAATTGTAGAACCAAAATAATTGAGATCACGTCTCAAACAGACAAGAAGTGCGATCACGCCTCAACCAAAACACCAACAACTTGAAACACAATCACGGATAAGATATAATATCTTTTAGCTAACGTTGAGTTGGTCCAGTGATAAAAGAGTTGGAAGATTATTTTACTACTGCCATCTGACTATTTTTTCTAATTGAGTTATTAAATCATTCAATAAATAGATGGATTATTCAAACTAATTTGTTAATTGAGAAACGTCCATGTTTTATTGTTCCACGGTCTAGATGGATTTGCGGATTATATTGCTTCAAACCAAATTGAACAACTTCATCACGTTCAGTTGTCTAGCAGTTGTGCAAGCCATAGAATCAGCTAGTTAACCAAGTCTTAGAATAAGAGTGTTAACCAATTGGAGCTTGTTGCTTCACGAGAATGATTGGCTTTGGGGCATTAGTGGAAAACCCCATTTATTATAGGGCAAATTTCTCAAATAACTTTTGAAGTTTTTTGTTACAAAAATAACTTTCAAGAACAAAAATAACAAAATTAATTTTTTTTATTTTCAAAAATTAATTTTTATTTTATTTTTTCAATTTTAAACCTCACTCTCAAAAACTCCAATCCATAACTCTAAACCCTAAATCTAAATTAGTTAACTCAAAGAGGTATAAATGTATATTAGTCATTTTGTTAACCCCTTTAATAAATGTTATTTTGGTCATTTTATTTAAAGTTATTTTTGTTACAAATTTTTTTTTTAAAGTTATCTTAACGTATTCTTTTTATTTATTTATTTAATGGTTAAATTATTAGTGTCATTTCGAGTTTTTTTTCCTTTCAAGTTATTCAAATGTAAAATACTAATAATACAGTTGATTTTTCAAGTTGTCAGTCCGACAAAAAAGATACCATATTAAACGGTAAGCAAATCTAGATCTATATATGTGGTACAAGTCAAATCTAAAAATAGAATACTATATATTATTATCTTTTATTTTGCTTAAATATATTATTATCTTAACCCTGAGCATAGATCGAGTCAAGATACAGTTGATGCTTCAATAAATGAGTTTTAAAATAACAATGTCTGGTTCCATCTTTGCCACTTCGGGGACTAAGCGAGCGTTGTGTAGAAGCCATATACATTGGATCAGATCAGCATGATTGATGAGCTTTTGTGACCTTTGTCTAGTGCCTATCTTCGTTTCTGTCGCTTATGTTCCGCAAAAATCAGATCATACTGTATGCCCTATTTATTTACTGACCAAATTACTAGTGTTATATTAGTGCTAGAGTTCAAATAATATCCCATTAAATAATTTTTATTTCTAACTTTCCTCCGTATCACTTTAAGTGATATTTTAGTTTTTTTCTCATTTTAAATAATTTTTTATGTAAAAAAATAAATGTAATTTGGATTGTTAATGACTATTAGTATTCCGTAGTATGATTTTTATTGTTTGTTTTACATATAATTGTTTTTTCTTAAAACAAATGAGAAAGATTGAATAAGAATTCATAATTTTCTAATCGGTATGCAAGACTTTAAAAACCATTATTTAATATAAATATTATTCTACTGCTTATACTAGTTAAAATAATAAATGGAAATCTGATAACTTTTAAAAACCAATTAAAATACATGTACTCGAAACTTGCACTCTTTTCTATATAATTTTTATATTTTTCCTTCATATAGCAATTGATCTTTCTTTCTCTCTATATACCCATTAAGCTTAAGTACAACTACACATTTGGATATGAAATTAGTTAGGTTCAAGTATTGTGATTTTTTGAACAATTTGAATATAGAAATTTAAAAACCAAATTGGAACAAAAGAAAATCAGCTTAGATAAGCTTATTTTTTACTATTTGCATAAATGATAGATAGATTTATTCACTCTTAATCAATCCAATAGGAGGTAAGCGTTACAATGATCGGTCATTTATTATAGAAGGAAACTCACTTGAACAAGATGAACAAAAAAAGTTGCAAACTAAACAACATTACGAAACCGATTTTTAAAACCATATAAAGATTTATTAGAGACTCAATAGAACTCGTAACCGCGGACTTGCTGATGATCTGAGTCCCTGGCTTGGACCGTGGCTTGGCGTTGTAGGTGACCAAACCTCACTCATAGGTTCATCAACTGGGTAAACAAATGAGCTCGCGGATGTTCATTGGTTGGATCACATTTGGATCGGCTCCAATGAAGATGAGCAAAACTTTCTTGTGCCTTCTCGCTATTGTGACGCCCGTCGAAGAATAAGTAAGATCGTTGGTACTCGCATAGCTTGGAGTGCCACGTTAGGTAAAACCACATCCATAAGCATTGTGTGTCCCAATACCACAACACGATGAGTTTGTCACCGAAACCCTAGTACAAATAAATTTGAACCGTTTTGTATATGAGTATTATACATAGTCTTCGAACTTTAAATCGAAAATAAATAAATAAATAAATAAATAAATAAATAAATAGTTGTAATGAACCAACTCACGGTAGTTAAAGCCTCTCTGCATCCTACGAAGAATGACACTGTAGAAATCGAATATGGTAAATTGGAAACCAGGAGCAGTTCGAGCCATTTCGTTCAACATTGGGTCCTATTTTTTCATTGTGTTGTTTAGCCAAATTGTTGAGAGGTTCGTAGCATTGATCCATCCGGTTTTGTATTCTTGTCTGGCTATTGGGAAAGCAACCCAATGGTGCTAGGGTTTGGATCACGAACTTACTAGCTCCTGATGAATACAACAAGCTAATGTCATTCTTTAACTTGTTGGTGACTGAAGTGACAAAAAGCTTGTTGAGGCAGATGCATCGGCGTTAGGGTTGTTCTTGGTGAAATTCAAGTAGTCGTTAGCACCAATGTATATCATGAACACTGACTTTTTGATGAAGTCATCATTCCAGTTTCCTGCTTTCATTTGATTAAATTTCCTCACTTGTTGATTTAGAGACAACTAGAGAAAAAAAAAAGAATTATAATTAATATCAGACTCTTTGTAATGAAGGTATTGCATGTTGAATCACTACAATAAATCTGTTGAAAAGTTAAATCTGATGATGTAGGATTTGGTGTTAAAATGTTCATTATGTTGAATTAAAAAAAGTAAACCACAAACAACACATATCATTTTGATATTTTAAAACATTTAAAACTAATAATATTATTAATTAAAAATATATATTTTATATGAATTTTTTTTGTAAATACAGATAAGATTTATTTAGTTTTAATATAAAATAATTAATTACTTCCTCCATTTCAAATTAGATGTCATTGTAGAGTAAATTTTCGTCTTAAATAAGTGTCGTTTTATGATTTCAATTACAAAATTTATTAATTTTATATAGTATTTCGATTTTTGATTAGTTGAAATGTGGTTTAGGTTTATAGGTAATGATGTTTTATTTGGGAAATATGTAAATTAAATGTTTTGTAATGTGTGTGTAAAAACCTAAAATGACGAGTAAAATAAAATGGAAGGAATATCAATTAGTAAATAGAAACTTTATTTATATTAATTAAATTATTGTAGTGTAAAAAATTGAATATATGTTAAACTACGAAGAAAAACAAATCCATGCATTAAAATGATGAAGTGAAGAGATGGTCTTATAAAATACGTTTATATAGTGAAGCTTAATAATTTATTAAGAGATAAGATATTGTGATGTGATGATGGCAAAAGGAAGGTCCCACTTCAAACCATATGGGTCAAAATTAATTATTTATTTACTCGAATCTCAATAAAATGTAGATAGTTTATAATACAACTATACATAGAAAATAAGACTCACAGATTTCCACCGGAGCTCCGAGAAGAGTAGCATCAGCAACGGCGAAAACTAGCTCCACGTGAGACATCCACGTTCGGTTTAAGCGCCGCCGGGATTGGGATCGTATACCCATGAATTTTAGCTGCATATCTTATTTTTATTAAATATATGTTGACCAAATCAAATACTCACTAAGTTTAAGTAGTTTAAGTTAAATGCAAGTTGACAAAAAAAACTTAAAAGCACTGATATTAACAAAAAATTGATACTTTTTTAATATTGTTGACAAAAAAGCACTAATATCAAAAAAAACATTGTTACTTTTTTAAAGTTATCATTTAATTAAAAATTCAACAAATAAGAATACTTTAAGATAGATTAAAAAAAATTATCATCAAAACAGACTTAAAAGAAAAATAACTAAAGTAGACTTTATTAAAAGAGTAATACTATAAGAGGGTCTTAAAAAAAATTTTTGTCATCAAAATAATTTGTAAGGAAGATTAACATTTATTAGATAGTGTAAATTTATATTATACCCTTAGGTTAACTAATCTAGACTTAGGGTTTAGAGTTATGGGGTGGAATTTTAGGGATGAAGTTTAAAATTGAAAAAAATAAAAAAATATTAAATTTTTAAAATGAAAAAAACTAGTTTTGTCTTTTTTTTTTTTTTGAAGATTATTTTTGTGACAAAAACTTCAAAAAAAAGTTATCTAAGAGATTTACCCTTATTAAAATGTGTAAATGTATATTTATATTTTTTAAGTTAACTAATATAAACTTAATGTTTAGAATGATAAGTGAAATTTTGAGAGTAAAGTTTTGGGAATGAAGTTTAAAATTAAATACATATATTTATAAAAATTTGAAAAAAAAATATTTTTAATGATTTTTTTTCTAATGTCTATTTTTGTGACAAAAACTTTTTTAAAAAATTATTTGAGAAATTTGACTTACGAATTGTAAAAAGTTGACACTATTTGATTGATCATTTGAAAGATTAACTTGAAAGATTAATTAACTTTGTTTATGTATTAAAAAGATTAATTAACGTTAGGTTTATGTGTATGATTCTCCTGTTTTTAAAGATTATAAACGTACCAACGAAGTCAGGAGTGATGAAACCATCAGATAATTTGCCACTAGGTTCATCTCTGGACTTCCCGTACGGCCAGAAACTTTGCGCAACGTTTGATTTGGTGAGAGTCTGTCTGTTTCCGGCGTCCGAAGTTGGAGTCACCGAACGTGAACAAAGCCACCGCCGGGATATTTTGACCGGAGACGGTGAGGGGGTTGTGTAACAGTGCAAATACCAAAAGTACCCTAGAAGACCCACTAAATTACACTTGCCTGCCATTGTAGTACTATAGAGTGAGAGAGAATATTTTGCTTTGTGTGCTTTCAGTTCATACAGGGTTCATTGTACTTATATGTAAAGAAATATTTGTTTAACAGTAACGTGTCCCGCGAGGCTAATATTTCTAATACTATTTGCATTAGGGAAGTGTAAGTGAGTAGATGATTATTGATTAATCAAGTTTGGATGGATCACATTTTTCATGATATGGTTCACATTTGTCATGATATGGTTTCACATATGTCGTCCTAATTTTTAATTTAATATTAATTAAATAATTCTTATAATCTTGTGAGAATTAGGGTCGTTTTTTTCTTTTTTTTAAATTCTATTATCCGATACATGCACTTAATATTATAGAGTAAATTAACTATCACACTGTCTAAATCAAAATTTAAAATATTTTTTGATTAATATTAAGAAGTGAAACAATCATTTATTACGATTTATCGTATAAACCATTTGGACCGAAGTATAAGCTCAAACTGACTAAAGAATGATAATAATTATTTTCCCGCTAGACTAATATTTCTAATACTATATGCATTAGGGAAGTGGAAAGTGAGTAGATGCTTATTGATCAATCATCGTTCAAATGGATCACATTTTCATGATATGGTTCGCATCTATCTACCGATGCCGTCCAAGTTTTTAATTTTAGGACCGAAGACGTCCTAAGTTTTAATTTTATATTTAATTAAATAGTTCATATAATCTTATGAGTATCAAGATCGTTTCTTTTTAACAAAAATATGTTTTTATATTTGGCTAGATCTCAAATCATACTTATGCTTTATTAAAAAAGTTATCTATATTCTTATTATTTACTAATCATTACTAAATAAAATAATAAATGGAGACTGATAACTTTAAAATCAGTTTAAATATATACTCCCTCCGTTTCATATTGTAATTAGTTTTTAGATAAAAACACTAATATTAAAAAGTTGTTGATTTTTTTTAAAATAATATTGAATAGATAAATTCAACTAATTATAAAAAAACTAACATATTTAATTGGTCACACACTATCCAATAAATATAAAAAGTATATTGAAATATGAAAACTATTTATATATGAAACAAACATTTTTTGCTAAAACTACTTACAATATGAGCCGAAAGAGTATAAATAGAGAAATTGTCAGGTTCGTTCATTTACGAGGGCAAATCAAGATCGCAAAAAGATACAAATATCAGTGAAAGATTCCCAAACATGAAAGGTGGAACCTCTTAAGCTTACCCCACGTGAATCAGAAGAAGACATGCACGAAATAATTCAATAATTATTTAAACTTAATTTAATATAATAGATCAAAATATTAGTTATTATTGGCTTCTCAAGACAGTGAATTTGTGGAAGCAGGTATGGCCTATATTTTGATCAGTTTTAAAGGTTTCAATATCAAGTTTGGAGTTTACTTCTCTTGGAATGTAAGCTTTTGTAGATATAGAATGGAAATTTATCGGAGATTTTAGAGTGTTTGAGATAAAACCTTTTTTTGTGGGCATATATTACAAAAAATAGTTTGTTTATGTGCAAAACCGTCCACTGAATCATTGCCATAAATAAATTATTTTATAATAATTTATGATATTATTTATCAATATTTATATATTATAGATAGTTTAATCATTTATAACATAAATAAAGATTATATAGTAATGTACAAATGTTAAATACGTGAATTTTGAATAACAAATCAAATGTTTGATAAAAGTTTCTTTCACCAATATTTTAAATGGATTTACGACTTCTATTCTTCAGTTTCTAATATAAATTTCCCGTGTTGAAGAGATTAGCTGTAAACGTTTTCTTTTTGTTAAGAAAAGGTTACAAACCTTTGAAATCTGACAAGACAAACGTCCACGATTGGTGCTATAAAAAATAGCTAACAACAAAGCAGTTCAAAAGTTACAGAATAAAGAAAAAGCACTCGCTTACGTGCCTGCCCAGGAGCCAAAAGATATATACCTTAAAAGTTAAAACGCCTCTATTTCTTTTGATTAAAACTGTCGTATTATAGACCTATGGAAAACTCAAACTGATCCTAAAGAAAATGTAGGGATAGATCTTCTTTCGGACATGTAAATAATTTCAAACTAGATTTTGACCCATATTTTAAAGCGCAAAATTATTTTCGACACAAACCAAATTATATGAAATTAATTTCTTATTTTTGATTATGTATCTACATTTAAATGTTATAAATGAAGTGTTATATCCAGTGTTTTGGGTCACCACCTGAATCCGCGGTGAAAACTGACTAACTGATGATTTTATATGGAGTCCGGTTTGTTTTTTTCTTTAAATTTGTTATTTAATTTTTTTATAAAATCCACAAAATACGCTAAAATTTGGGACCCGAATACTGGTTGAACCTATGGGTGGCCACTATGTAATACAATTTGATTTAAATTTTTGTATTTTAAAGTATTTTAATTATGAATATTTTAGATGAATGGTAGATATATATTATAAATGTTATGCTCTTATTTATAAAGTTAGTCAAACTAATTTATCATTTTATGTACGCGTAATAGATCAATATTCTAGAGGATGCATACTAAATTAGAAATAGATACATGAATGTGAAATGAATTTTGACCCGCATTATAATCCTAATGGATCAATATTCGAAAGGATACTACTAAATTAGAAATATATACATGAATGTGAGATTTGAATTTTGACTCGCACTTTAATGTTTCTTATTAGATTTTGATGAAATATTAATGTTTATTATTAGATTTCACCCCGCATTTAATGTTTCTTATTAGATTTGATGAAATATTAATGTTTATTATTAGATTTTTGATCTGTACTTTTTAAAGCGAGATGATTATTCAAATATTTATTTACTCAAAATTAGAAATCTTATACATGTGTATTTTTTTATTAAAATATTTTTGAAGTATATATAATAATAATAAATTTTACATTAATATAATTTTATGAAAATAAAATAATTAATTTATATAACTTGCTTCATATATTATAATACAAATTATTAATTTTAAATTTTCATAAAATTTTATTTTATTATTATATTTTTTGTCAATATTATTATACAAATTAACCATTGTCATTATACTCGTCTCGTACATGAGAAATATATTAATTATTTTTAATATTCTAATTTAAATATATATATATATATATATATATATATATATATATATATTAACTTATTAAATGATTTATTAGTTCATATATCGTATTTTAATATTGTTTAATAAGTTGAAGTATGTTGTAAATTTCATAAATATAATTTATTATGTTATTTTATAACTTATAATAGTTAATTAATGAATTAAGTTACTTTATATTTATTACTTGGTGTAATAATTTTAATTATGAATATAAATTATATATATATATTATAAACTTTTATTATATAAATGAATAATGAATAATTTTTTGTTTTTAAATATAGTTAATATTAATAATGGCTTTATATTTAAAAACAATGTATATTTACATTTCAAATAAAAATATTAAAAGATATTATTAAAATCTAATCTTACAAAAAGATTCTTAAGAATATCTTTTTTAGATATATTATTTTGATATTAAGATAATTGGTTAGATATAATATATTTAATAATAATTAAAGTTAGTTGTAGGAAATTAAAAAATGTAATGGTCCTACCTAGACTACTTATAAGTAGATGAGGAATAGGATTTTGTTGTAATATATTAGAAGTATAAGTCCGTATTCATGTAGGTGTCTAGAAAAAATATGACTTAGTTTGTGGCAATAACTTAGATCGAACTTTAAACATATTAACATCTCAATCCAATTTTCTTATCACCAAACTAAAACGCTTTCTATTGCAAAGGTTCTTTTAACTTGAATATTTTACAAAAAGTTGAATGAACAATTATAAATGAAGTTTTTAAATTGTGAATCACCCAACACTATCACACTGGCCGATCTAGAATTTGACAAAACTGCTCTCAAGCTGGCATCAAACCATGGAGTGAGAAGGTCTATGATACCAACTGTATTATTGGTTTTCTACAAAACATAATTAAAAGTAACTGAATTTATATTAGAGAAATATCATACGATATCACTAAATACATTTTATTCAAAATAGTACATATAAAATTTCAAATAGTATTTTACTAAAAAACAAATATCTTCTCTCTCTTTCCTGTTTTTCTCTCTATCTTCTCTCTAAGAAGTTTTAAATCGGAGTTTGTGTTTCCGGTGGCCGGAGGCCTTGTGCCGCCGGTTACCAACTTTCTTTTGTATTTTGTTTTTTGTTTCTCTTGTATAATAGATCTTCGCTAGGCGATTTCTTGTATATTTCGATCTCTTGATCGAACTTAAACTTTCGCTAGGCCGATCCCTCTTTCGCATAGGTGATTTTGGAGTGTACTTCAAAACAAATTAGAGCTTGTTCTTTATGCTTTAATCTTCTCCTAATTTGTTTTGAATGAAATAAAGTTCATGATCTCCTCTTTCACAAGGAACTGTTATATACCATTTGTTATGTGTTGAGCTTTCTTTTTCTTCACAAACTTGCACCTAATCCTCTCCAACGAGAGTCAAGCTTTACTCTTATACTTGTGAAAGCCGCTATATGGGCTTCTGGGTGAAGTATCTCAATGGAAAGGAAGCAGTGGTTATGAGCTCAATCTTGACTGACTATATAGAGATTTAGTAGAGTCGGCATCTCCTCTAGCTTGAAGATGGTCCGGCAAAAGATCTCTTGTCCAGTTAATGGAGAGTTCCCGGTTTTATTGTCCTGATGAAGGTTGAGATGCTTAATACATACAAAGGATGGGGCGGAAGATGGAGTTTGGGGAGTGCAAATTGAAGAAGATGCAATTTTTGTGGCAGCGAGGATGAAGCGTCTGCAACGGTGGTTCATGATTGCGGCGGCCGAGCTACAGTTTCTGATTTACATGTTATCGTTTAGCCATGTGTTGTATCTTTACTCTTAAGCTAACACGTGTTTATAACGTGGATATCCTAAATTGTACTCCTTTAGTCTTTGGGCTTTTATAAAATTATAAGTTGACAAAAAAAATAGTATTTACTAAATATTAAAAGAAAATTGTTTTATATTTAAGGTTGAGTTTAACAGTTAGAGTTAAAGGTTTTCTATTTACATAATAGGACTAAGGTAAGAATTTAATTTTTAATTTATTTATTTTTCCCTTCACTAGATGCTGCTTTAAAAACAAATCTTTTATGTTACTTTTGTCACAGTCTTTTTGATATATAAAACGTTTCTTTAAATTTAAATGATCTCTCTTACTTAGTGAATCGGTCACTTCACCAAAATAAAAGATCGTAAATATTTTTGGTGACTAACTAGCTATTTGCTATCCTCATACTTTAAATACAATTTTCATCTTAAATTTCCTATGAGATATTCAAAGTTAAATTCTGTATAACAGATCTGTTTTTATTGGTATAGCTTTTACAAACGTATTAAATGATAAACGATATTTTTGTCAACTCTAACCTTTGTTTTGAATTGTTTATCAGGTCATAATATGTGTTTTGAATGTTTATCGAGTCACACATGTTGCACGTAGTTGATCATGTAACATAATTAAGAGTTATATGATGATGTAATTGTTACCCAACATTAAAAAAATATCCAAGACCAAAAGGCCCAAATGCCAAATCGAAGCAATACATTTTTCCGGTCACCGAAAATATGTGTTTTCGAATCTGTTGATTTTGTTATCTAGTCTTTTCAAGTTTTTGGTCGACTTGGAGCAGAAATGTGTCAAATTGGGTGCAAAAAAGCATTAAAAGATAGAGACTGTGCAGATAAGTGATGCAAAAAGCATTAAAAGATACATAAATGTTGAACATGAGTCAGAAGCTTAGCAATAGATGAAGAACTTACCACTGATATAATTTGTGACACAAGATAAAAAATGTTAGAGGAAAGACAAATGGTTCAATATTTGTTATGTTTGTGTATGTATTGAAACTTACTATATAATCTTAATTGTTATGTAGAATGCTAGTGACTAATGAGTAGCGTTAACGTATCTTATATCATTTCATCTGTATGTAATTTAATCGATAACACTATGAATACATTTGTAATTCGAGGTAAGTGAGTAAAATTTATAGAAGGATAAATAAAAGGAGAGGGTCTAACATTTAACCTAGCATTTACTAATATGAAAAACTGAGTCATATGTAGTTGATATAGAATGTTACACAGTCTAGTATTAGATGTAATGAAACATATAAGTGTCTAAATTTACTAGTATACTATATCACTAGTTCGTAAGGGGTAATGGAATCAATACATTCATCCATAGTTAAAATGTTAAATGTATACATAATATTGGTGCATAAAGGTGCTAGTAAACTATAATGTTAGCATGTAAGTAATGCAATATATATTTTATGCATGCACTGATAAACTATTCCCGAATAGGATGGGTAGACGAAAAGATATGGTGCGAGTTAGGTAAATAACATAATGATGCGTCTAAAATGTAACTTAATAACAATTTTGTGAATAATATTATGCAAATATATTCAAAACTGTGTGTAAGTCAATGTCAAATGTTAGGGAGTAAAAATGACATTTACAACGTTAATGACTAATGTTAAACGATATAAATGAGGTTATCTATTAACCTTCGTATTCCTGCTATGCCTCCTTGACAATCTATGATACCCATTTGTCTTATTACCTAAAAAGCTTTAACTTGGTCCAAGTCTGAATATCTCAGGGTCCTCTCCTCACGTTCTATCTAAGGTTCTTCCCCGTTGTCGATTCAATAACTTCTCCTCCAAACAATCTTGTCATCATGATAAGCCGGAACAAACAAGCTCAGACAAATAGAACCTTGATCAAATAAGCTCAGAGAAGTTCGCCAAAGTCTATATGTGTGGTCATATTTATGAGCCGTTTGATGGGTCATGAAGAAATCAACAACAATATTATTTCTTTGTTTCAAAAGATAGTTCTTATTAATGGTGAAGAAATATGAGCTCTCCTTTATGCAAAAGATAAATAAATAAAATATATGAAAAGAAAAAAAAATCTATATAGAAAAAGTGAGATATAGCTGAGGATTTTGAAAAATATGGGAGAGGGAAAGTATGATGCCCATTATCTAGTAGGGTTGATAGTTCGTAGGAGTAGATTTAGTTTATCGAAAAATAGTTAATGAAGTGGGTAGTTGGCTAATCATGAACTTTGACGGTTTTCATAGGTGCCATTTTTTTTATGTCAACTGGTGTCAAATTTTATATATATCTCATATTTCCAATGTATTTAATCCAGATCTGGTCCTGAAATAATATGACACTACATTAAAAAGAAAATCCAATACCAAATATAGTGTCAGTTTTGAGATATTAGTAGTTTAATACAAAGTAAAAATTAAGATACTAAATCCATATTTTATAAAAAATTTGTATGAGCATGAAGAATTTAGAAAGATCATAAGTATATAACCAAGTTGGTAAAATGCGAAAGAAGGTCAAGTCTGCATTAGAAAGTGAACTACAATTATGGCAATGCAACATAGCTGGGATCAAAGGAATATAGAAATGATATTTTTGAAGGGGTTTGTAGAAAGGCATTGGACAATATCAATAACAAGACTTTTTGATTTTGATTGTTATAAAATTTGAATAAGACAAGTGCCCTTGATGAAAATTTACACTACAGAAAAATATAAATTTTACTAGGACGGGTTTTGCCTCGTAATTTTTTAGTAAAGGAACGAGTAGCGGAAACCAAACAAGGTCGCGAACAAGTTGGCAAGGCAAATCTTTTCTCAACAACATTTGTTTTGTTTTCACTTCTATACTCATGGTGTTGTATTCTTTAGAGATTAACAATGACTATATATTGTCGGTTGAATATTAATAAGAGTCCCTATTAATAAAGATAAGATATTTAAAAAAATACCAGAGAAGAAGACTTAACCGAGAAATTTTTTACATGTATTTTTGTTCTTTTTTTTTCTGTCAACTACCATGTATTTTTGTTCACAACACTATTTTATGTAAAAAATATTAGTTTTTGTTTAAACACTATTTTGACAAAGACACTATTTTCTGTCTAAAACCACTATTCCCTAAAATGGTTCTTGTTTTAATTTTCACACATATTAGTGAAACATATTAAAATTTGATATATTGTTTTTGTGATTAACTATTCCATAACTTTTAACTAATAGAAATTTAATAAAATAATCATTTTTTCAAAGTTTATAAATAAAAAAATATTAAAAATATATCATTTTGAAAATTTAATTTTGTCAACAAATAATTTTGTTTTTGAACATGTATTATTTTAAAAATGGAGAGTGTTTAATTTTTGGTCAACTAGAGATAGTTGCTTTTTTAGAATGGAGTGTGCTTTTTTCTTGTCAACTGGAGAGAGTGTTTTTTTTTTGTAAAAAAAAAAAACTATTTGTTGTATAACTAAATGGAAACGTTGATCACGTGGCTTCGCCGTAGCTTTAACTAAAAAAAACCAACTACCGTCGATACAAAAACTCAGATCAAACAAGCCCGACGCTTTCAATGGCGAATCCCAAATCTCTCCTCCTCTCTCTCTCCTTCTTCTCACTTCTCCTTCTTCACTCCCCACCGTCTCCTTCTCCCAGACACTCTTCGTCTTCGGCGACGGTCTTTACGACGCCGGCAACAAACACTTCGTCTCTTCGAACCGTGTCGACGCTAGCTTTCCTCCCTATGGTATAACTCTTGGAGAACCTACGGGACGGTGGTCCGATGGTCGCATCGTCCCAGACTACCTCGGTAACTATGTTCTTGATCAACTTTTTTTCTTCTTTTTTTAATTTTACTCGGAAGTTCGGACGGAAGCTTAAATTTTTCAAGATCCGAAAACCACATCATGTAATATTGATTTCGTTCCAGTAGTCATTCGAACCGGGAATCTCTGACACAATGTTCAGAGTTTTTTTCCGGTTGAGCTAATGACCTCTCGTGTTCTTGATCAATTTTGAACTCGAAGACTTGTGTTTATACTCGTTACTCTGATCTTGACGTTTGTTATAAGCAGCTAGTTTCATGGGTATTCCACAAATCGCTCCGATTCTCAGTGTCACGGCGGACTTTTCTCACGGAGCTAACTTCGCCGTCGCCGACGCACCGTTCTCGGCTCCCCTCCGGAGACGGTCAGTTTTTTTTTGTTCACAAACAATCAGGCCGGATCTTGGTCAAACTCAATGAAACATTGGCCTCGGGTCCTAAAATTTTTTAGCTATTTTTACATGGACATAAGCCTCCAAATTCTCAGATCCGGCGCGTGGAAACAATTTTAACTTGTGATTAATTCAACGCTTAAATAGATCTTTTTTCCAACAGTTGACTTGTCACAACAAGTGATGAAGTTCACGGACAGCAAGAACAAATGGTCAGCTCAAGCACTTTCTGAGGCTGTGTACTTGTTCTACATCGGCTCTGATGATTACTTGAACTATGTCAAGAAACAATCCCAAACCCCTCTGATGTTCAGAAACAAGCTTTTGTGGATCAAGTCATCACTGCTATAGAAGCAGGAACTAAGGTAAAACAAATCACATAAGCTACAAATCTTTTTTTAGTACTAGGAGATTATGGGTCCGTGCATCTCCCGTCTAAACCATGATTTAACTCTCAGTTAGATCAGTACTAGATAATATTGTCCCACATCGAGACTTGAGAGATTTGTGGACTAGTTATAGTTAGTATGTAGTGGTATTTCCATTATTGAGCTATATTTTGGGTGTAAATTATGTTCATTACTAATATGATATCGTGAGGGGTGTATTAGTTAATATTGTCCCACCAATCAGATACTTGAGATATTTGTGGACTAGTATATAATAGTATGTGACAATCCTCAACTTTTAAAATAACTTTTGGGTGTGAGTTAAACTCGTTACTAATATGTCGAAATTTCAGGGGATTTACGGGTCTGGAGGTAGAAAGTTTGCGTTTCCCAGAACTTGGCACCGTTGGGTGTTGCTTACCAGCGGTGAAGCAGCAAACGGAAACGTTCAGGAGTGCGTGAAGTTTGCCTTCTGAAATGGCTGAGCTGCATAACAAGAAAACTGTTGCAGCTCTTGGTTGAACTTTCAAGGCAACTCCACTGGTTTCCCAGTACTCGTTTTACGACTTCTTCAGCTCGATCCAACACAGAGTTATCAAGTCCAAGACTTACAGTAAGTCTTTTACTCATCAAAATCGCGATATATAACCATTTTGTGACATTTATCATTTCTGATGACTGCAGCGTTTGAGACGGGAAACGGCTGCTTGTTGTGGAACTGGCTCTGTCAAGGGAAACCAGTTGCTCGACTAAACAATGTGTGCGCTAAGCCTGAAGATTATCTCTTCTTCGACGGTAAGCATTTGACTCAAGAAGGGAACATTCAGGTGGGGCATTTGATGTGGGGAGCAGATCCTGAAGTGGTTGGACCAAACAATCTCAGGGAGCTTTTTGTCCTTCCTTTAACAGTACAGTCTCCTAGCTGGTATAAAGGAAGCTATGGCTGCCGCGAGGACGAGTCAGATCAAGATAGAGTCTCTTTATGATATCAAGATGGAGTCTGAGATGGAGAATAAATGGGCTTTATTCAGTTGACAAAGCTGTTCCTTTATGATCTGAGATTGTGTTGCAGTATGTGATCAAAGTTAAAGAAGAGTTGAAAAGGAGTTACTGTATTAAACGAATAAGACAATAAAGATGTGACATGTATTTTGGGTTGTGCAATAAAACTACTTATCTTTAAACAGTTTCAAATTTCCTTTTCCCTTTAGTTCTGTAAAATCTCATGTGGATTTAAGGGATATCTTAGGCTCTGATTGTTAATAGTCAAGATTAGTAGAGAGATACAGAGGTTTTGAGATGGGAGTTTCATCTTCTCAGAAGAGTCAACCCCACAAACAGAGAAATAAATATCACCACCCATGTAACTCCAACTTAACTGCAAACAGCCATACACTAGTGACGTCTCATCTCCAATGTTATTTAAACCGGACCAAAGGACTAGACGTGCCTGATTGAATCCGGTTCACAAATTATATGTATGTATATATAAACATAAAAAATAATTATATACAAATGCGTTACATTTAGAATATGAGTATATTTCAAATATAAAACATTAGAAATATTAACATTTCTATTCGATTAATAGTTTTTTACACCATACCGGTCTACAGTCCAGTTGACCAACCATCAAATCGGTCCGATTATTTTTTAAAACTGCCTCATCTTTTTTTTTTTGTTGTGCATGGTAATATACTATTCATTTAGAGACGTATTGTTAATGAGTATATTCTAGACTTGGATGCAAGCCTTATTTTTTTGCCTCAAAAGTGGCAATGCCTGTTGAGAGGCTGCTATAGAACACACCGATCATCACAATTTGCAGCGTGCAATTAATCAACTGGGCTTAGAGACGAAAAGGACTGAAACCCATTATGTACACTAAACACATCTTGGGCCGTAAAATCCATTAGGCTTTTAACTCCAAACAAAAAACAGTTTTACAAACTACAAAACACACATAAGAGAACCGGTCTAGTTTCCTAAACCGTTCAAGAAACCGCGATTTGAACCGTCTTAGACTTCGGTGGCTGCGCGGCACTTCCCAACGGTAACTGTCAAAACTCCATCTTGATACTTCGCGGCAACGCTGCCACGTCAGCATCTTCAGGTAACCTAAACTTCTTCACGAGATTCTGAGGAAGCCCCTCTCGAGCCTAACGTACTTGCATCCTTCCTCGCTCTCGTGATCCCTCTCTCTTCCCTCTTCCCGTTGCTCTTTATCACTAGTATCCTCTCTTCCTCCACAGTCACCTATTCAAACACACCCATAAGCGCCCCCGTTCATAAAGATTATTACACACGTCTATGGTTATGCTGATGGTTTTAAAAATCGATGTAGATGGTAACTGGATTATATCTTAATCGACTTTTCTAAAAGAGAAATAGAGTAAGGTAGACCTAAAATAATTTTTGTCACAAAAATAATTTTGAATAAAATGACAAAAATATTTTTTTTATTAAAATGCGTAAATTTATATTTATACCCGTTATCTTAACTAATCTAGATTTAACGTTTAGAGTTATGGAACGAAGTTTTGGAAGTTAAGTTTAAAATTAAAAAAAAAAAATATTAGTTTCTTAAAAAAAAATTAGTTTAGTCATTTATATTATTGAGAATTATTTTTGTGACAAATCTTCAAAATAGATTATTTGAAAGATTTGACATTTCTAAAATCCAAATAATATTTTATTTATATAATTTGAATGATTCAAAATAGATATAAATTCATTTAAATATAATAATTTAAACAATAATGTTAATATATATCTTTATCTAATTTCTTTGATAATTTCTAATAATAATTTTATATTTCTAATTTAAAATTAAAATATTTTATATTGTAAATAATAATTTTTTAACGTCTAGATCGACTAAGCTATCTAATTGCTATTGTCCTATTAATTTTTTGAATATGTATCTAAGTACCTGGATGTCTGATTTGGAGACTCCGGGGATGTCGATGTAGAAGATGTACTCTTTGGGAGATTCAAGAATGTCGACTGGGATGTTGTTGTTGCTTCCTCCTCGAGTCTCGTTGCCCTCACCGGAGCGGGAAGCCGGGAAGATCAGCTTCTCTATCGTCTCCGGCAAACCGAACAAGTTGTTAATCGCAACAGCACTCATGTCTCTGTCTTCGGGTTGAATCTTTCTTCGTATTGTCTCTACCTCTGGTTCGTTTTGATTTGCTCAAAACTTATAAAGAAAGATAAACCAAGAAGCTGGAAAGTTCGGGATGGTAAATCTAGAAGGTGCGAGTGATTACACGTGTCATAATATGGTAGACACTGACCTGACACATGCTGCAGCTTCATTACTCCATTTCCGTGGGCTTTTGAAGTTATGAAGCTATAGCCCATTGGATCTGATTTATTTCTTATTTTCTGATCATGTTTTTTGGGCCAGCATTAACTTTTTGTATACAAATTAATAAGTTTCCCCTCATTGTTATTTTAGTTGGTTGTTGAGAAAGACTTGAGACAATCTACCTAACCAAACAATATATACATCATCACTTGTGTATGATGCTGCATGTGTATATATATAAATTATTAATTTTTTTCTTGAACTTTTATCATTTTAATAGTTTTGATCAGCTACTGACCACTCTACCAATGTATTTAATACAATTAATAAAATTAAAAAAAAACTAAATTATACATTTTTTAAAGAAAAATACCCTAAGATAATTTTAAAAAACTTTGTCACAAATATATTATCTCATGAAAAAATGACTAAAGAAAATTTTATTAAAGAGTGTAATTTATGCTCTTATGATTAATTAATTTAAATTTAGATTTAGAGTTATGAGTGAGATTTTGGAGGTGGATTTAATTTTTTTAAAAAACAAATATGAAAAAAACAATTTAAAAAAAAATATTCCAGTCATTTAAAATTATTTTCATGACAAAAACTTTAAAAAAAACTATTTAAGATAATTGCCTAGTTTTAAAATTCGTTGATAACATCTCTAACCCTATCTATTTATATTTTTCTAACCTTTAGAAAGTGGATTTTTCTATAAATATTTATAAAAGTATATTTTTTTCTAAATTTATTTATTTTTCTATATAATATGTGGTGAGTTGTAATAAAGTTTGATTATACTTTAAAATTAAATTCGTTTTAGCAAAATATTAATATACTGATACGCAAAAATATAGCATAGATTCACAAAATACATTGGTAGCAATAAGTTAAGAAATAATGATAAAAATAGATCTAAAAAAAAATTATTCCAAAAATAATACTCAATGAAAAAAATAAGAGAAATTATCAAAAATACTACTTTTCTTATATCACTTTTCAAAAATACGTTAATCACTTTTACCCTTGTTTTTTAAAATGAAAAACACACTTATAATATTTGGGTTAATAATCTAAAACTTACGGTTTAGAGTTAAGGGGTGCTGTAGGGTAGGGTTTAGGAATGTAAAAATTTAGGATTATAATTAATTTAAAAAAAAAATTGCCCCTTAAAAAAGTGGTATTTTTGAAAATGTCACTTTAATGAAGGTAAAAATAAAAAGTGGTACAAAAAAAGTGATATTTTTGAAAATTTCCCAAAAAATAACCAAAATATAGTTATGAAATGAAGTTTTGGAGGTAAGATTTAAAATTGATAAAAAAAATATTAAAATTTTAAAATAAAAATATTTAGTTTAACTTTTTTAAAATATATTTTTGTGATAAAACTTTAAAAAATCTATTTGAGATATTTGTAAGTAATTTAATTTACCATAATACAATGAGAATATTCACGTCAATATTATTTCTTCTTCTTTTTGTTTTGCTAATAAAGGAAAGAATAATGGGCCTTTTCGTCAATTAACAAAAACATCGTGTCAACAACGGAGAAAACTCATCCGGTGACCATATCTCTCTTAGCCGGTGA